>JAWPHD010004508.1:0-90000 GCA_037043455.1 Cyrtodaria siliqua | reverse complement strand
CGGCTGTATACATTTTTCCTTCGAGAAAAAATCTGAAACACATTGAAAGTGTGTTAAGTAAACAACTATTGTTTAATTTATGGATTTTTTATACAGGCGGACATACCATTTTTTGATGCATCTTCCACCAAAACGCGTTTTTTATTATTCTCTCACATCTATAAAAATAAGCCCCTTATCGAATTTAGCGATTATTTCATCGTGTTGGTATGTCAAAATATGATTTACTACATCTACTAGTCTAAAGTACCCGGATTAAGTACAATATCATACTATAATTCATGCAAATAGAACGTCACCGGACATCAACTAAAAATAACAACAATATAGAAAATTGCATATATCCGTTATGCGTTGATTTCAACAAATTATTTAAAATAAATAACAAAATATATACAATAAAGTATTTAAATTAGTTTCTTACCTTTAGCCTTCATCTCTACCAGTTTTTTTCGTCTAAATATAGCGATTTTTCAATAAAATTCCATTTGGGACACTTTTTACAAGTTTTTTAAAGTTCTAATTCCACCGTGTTTACTCATAATTCGATGACGTAACAAACATGAACGTTAACGTACATGACGTCATCAATTACTATTAAAATATTTGACGTCTACCTTTTCCCGCTTTTCTGAAATCGCATTTTTTGCCGATTTTTTTCACACAGCATGTTACGCGGGACACACAAAAAAACATGATTTTCATGAAATTATTTCGATTTCTAGTTTTGACGCATTTAAATATATGTGTGAATTTTGACTTAATATAAAAGGAAATTGTTTTAGCTTTCCATTGGTATATAACACTAATATGAATCAATATTTATACAATTTATACGGGGTTTATAAAATACCGGATCCGCCAATTTCTCCAATAAGTACCAGTAACGTGCGCGACGTCAGTATGAAAGTGATCAAGGATCTTACGAAGTTTGTAAATCACATCACCATAGAAGTCAGGCTGTGATAGTCCTTGTCGCAGAAGTGTTCTTAAATTACTTTTATATTTTGAAAGAAGATCAGGGTTACGATAATAAAATTTTGCAAACGTTTTGCGAAGTTTATGGTAACGGTAGCCCCGATGGAGTAGCTTTTTATTTATACAAAGATTACGAGTATTAAAGTCCTCAACTCGAGTACAAGCTCTAGAAAAACGAATGAGTTGAGACGCATAGACCCCCATAAGAAGTTGCTCGGGGAACATCCCCATCTAAAGGGGGATAATTAACAATATCAAAATTAAAATCATCTCAATTGTCATAGAATTTGTTAATTATTTCACCATTTTCAATAGAGAGATGTAAACCGAGAAAAGAAGCGTTGCTATTAGAACTATTGGCTTTGTTAAGTTGAAGTTCTTTAGGATATATATTATTAACCATAGTAGAAAAGAAAGGGTTGTCAATGTTCAATATGTCATCCATCCAAAAATAAACATATAACAGTCAGTGGCAAAAAGGCCACCTGGGGATTTATACCAGGTTCTAGGATGCACCAAATATCACTCACCCTATTGGCTTCCCAATTAAGCAGTACAGTATATATAAGAAAAACCCAGATTTTATCCTCTAACAAACCAGGCAGCTTTAATAAGCAATATAAGTAATAAGCAATATAAGTCATAAGTAATAAACAATATAAGTAATAAACAATATAAGCAATATAAGTAATAACCAATATAAGTAATAAGCAATATAAGTAATAAACAATATAAGTAATAAACAATATAAGTCATAAGCAATATAAGCAATAAATAATATAAGTAATAAGCAATATAAGTAATAAGCAATATAAGTAATAAACAATATAAGTAATAAGCAATATAAGTAACAAACAATATAAGTAATAAGCAATATAAGACATAAGCAATATAAGTAACAAACAATATAAGTAAAATACAAAGATGATCATGTATATACGAACGTGTCGATTCTTCTGGATGGCCTGAGGTACTAGTTCTACCCAGGATAAATGGAGTGGTCTGCCTCTACCACAAAAGAAAAATCGACCGTCGTACTTTGGCTAACATGTACTAAAACGACGTAAAACACCATTCAAACAAACAAATCATGTATATATGAATATAAAAAACAATAGCATAGAAAATCACTAAGAAAACAACAAAAGAATAAACCGCTAAGGGCATTAATTTACTTCTATCAGTGTGACTATACCACATGATCTATGACGTCTTTATTGCTAATTTTTGAAGAAAAAAATTGTAAACATTCGCCCACATTGAAAGCTTCAGAGTGAGGTAAGATTCTTAACCATTTTCTACAAAAGAAAGCCCATTCGACGCAAAAACTGTACGCTACCCCCGACTAATATACTTTTTTTGTGAAGGTTGGTACTTTTGGAAAACACTTTGGAAAACATCTGAAAATCATAATTTATATGAATGGTATCTGGGTGTTTATTATCCAGTAGTGCGATCACATGCACTCTTGTGCCTCTTGTTTTAAAGGTTTACATAGGTTAAAGTAATATAGTGAAACATACATTAATTAGTGTTTATTATTGGAAAAGAAACGGACAAGTTGCATAACTACTCCTGTTTCTTAATTCACATTTAAATGAGTCAATCAACCTAAATAAAGTAGTTTCTGTTTTTCATAATCAGTATGATGCGTTATTTGTTTCAAAAGATTGTTTTCTTTGATTATTGTACAATGTATTGCCTGTTTCTAAATTTGAAATTTGACACGAATAAGGATTACCGTGTGACTTTTAATGTTGTCAAACTAATACAATAACGCAAATAATGCATGCTACCCTCGCCTGATAAAAATAAATAAAGTTTGCAAAAGGATTTTTTTAAAAACTTGAAAAACCTCTGAAAATGGACCAGCAATATTTCGAATCATTTTAATGAAGAAAACAAGTTATTTATTTTTAAGAATTTGAGCGAGCCCACAATGTGAAGCGAAAATTAAGTTCACTTGCTCCTAAATATTTAACCTTTGGCTTACTGCAGTCCTGCTAATAGTTTGCACTTTTACCTATGAGGCACAAGAGTGCGTGATCGCACTACTGGATAATAGACACCCAGATATAATTTATATAAATTTATTTTGAAATTTAGATGAGAAGAAGTTTTAATATATGTTTAAATATTTTTATAAATAGCCGTGTAGGAAACGGTTTGAACAATTTTGGTAGAGGGTCACAAAAACACCATAAATATATAATTATTTTGACATCTGGCTAGTGGCTTTACACGAGAAAATGTATTAATTTTTAAAAAGTTTTTTCTATATAGCCATATAGGAAAAATAAGCCCCGTCCCTGGCGGTCATGTTTTTCAGTGAATCAACCCTGTTTGAACAATCTTGGTAAGTGGTCACCAAAACACCATTTCTATAAAATTACGTTGACATCTGGCAAGTGGTTTTAGACGAGAAGATTTTTGAAGTTTTCTATAATAATATAGCCATATATGGAAAATACGCATCGCCCCTAGCACCAGGTTTTTTGACGGATCGACTTGAACAATCTTGGTAGAAGGTCGCTCAAGCATTATTATGTTTAGTACGGGTTTATAATGGACTTTTCTGGAATATAAAACTGCAGGACTATAACTTACCTTCCTATATTTTTCTTCTGTTTGGCATGACAACCAGAGTTCTGGGTGGATTGCCAGATTTTGAATACCTTTGAGAGATAACCACCCAAAACTCGTTCAGGTGAAGTCTTATGAAATTTCGCCCAGTGGTTTCAGAGAAGATTTGTTTAAAGCAAAAAGTTTACGACGACGACGGAAGACAACAGCGACGGACGAAGTCTGACGACGGACAAAATAGCAATAAAAATCTTAGGTTTTATAAAGATAACTGACAACATAAATGACTTCATGATTTAGCATAACAAAAATCGACTTCACGGTGTAGCATAAAAAAATCGACTTCACGGATTAGCATTATTTAAAAATGCATAATTCTTGCGAACTGGTTCTTTAACCCAAAACCCTTTCGCTTAACTGATGTAAAATAATAATGGGGACATTTTCGTGATAAAAACGGGGTATATGCATGTTTTTTGTTCATAATATCTGCACAATTCAAGTACGCTTCAAGGATTAGCAAATTATTTCTGGTGCATTTTCAGAAGTTTTCCAAAGTGTTTTCCAAAAGTACCAACTTTCACAAAAAAAGAATATCAGTCGAGGGTAACATATATTTTTTTGCGTTTGAATGCGCTTTCTTTGGTAGAAAATGGTTAAGAAATAAAAACTACCTCACTCTGAAGCTTTCAATGCGGGCAAATGTTTTACAATTGTTTTCTTCAAAAAGTACCAATAATGACGTCATAGATCATGTGGTATAGTAACACTGTCAATGGAAATGCAATATATTGTAGTAGGACTCGGTTGGGGGTATATGTAAATCTCGCCGCTGAGCTAGCTTTTATGACGATATCGGTAGAGCGCCCGCTTCACATGCAATCGTTCCGAGTTCACACCCGCTGAGTTCCTAATTTTTCCTCCTCCGTTTACATTGTTGCCGCGTGACCAGTATATTTACTGTTGAAGGCTGTTTAGCTGAGGCATCTAGGAACCTGGGTTGTGAGATATTTGTAGGGTGACAAATATCAAGTTAAAGGATGGAGTTATGTAGTAGGACTCAGTTGGGGGTATATGTAAATAGATAGGTTTATAAGCGCGTTACTACTGTCTCGCTGCTGAGCTAGCTATCGGTAGAGCGCCCGCTTCACATGCAATCGTTCCGAGTTCAAACCCATTGAGTTCCTAATTTTTCCTCGTCCGTTTACAATATATTTGATCTTATATGGAAGATCATCCTAAATCCATTTTGTCGTGTACGTAGTGAAACGGAAAAATATAAACACTTGTTCATAGATTGCGAAGGAGTTTAACTTTTTTGGGGGAAAATAACATATTTTTTCAAAAAATGTGACATCTCGGCGACAGTGAAAACGCTTAAACATATTGTAATCGGATATAAAATAAAACACACTGAATATTATGACGTAAACGAGTTTTTACACTTGTTGAGTTCTGCACATTTAAATTATATTTTATAAGCGAGTGTAGAACAAACCGTGTTGACATATTCGCCTTGTATTAATACAAATACACTACTTTATTTCGTTCAATAAAGGAGCGCTCCAAATCATTCAACACACGAATAATACAATTGTTATTTTGAACGATACGACTATACTTAATGTAAGTGATCAGAAAGTGATATTTAATGCATATATTATCTACAAATGTTTATATGTGTAATACTGTTATTATTGTTGTAAATAGTGAATACAATTTTATTAAAAACAAGGGTTTGGGTGGGGGTGGAGTGGGGTGGGGTGAGGGGGGGGGGGGGTCATTAAGACAGAGGAGTGTGTGGGGGGGTCATTAAGACAAAACTTCCTTGAAGGATTTAGGTAGACGTCATCGCATGGTTCACTTTCTGCCGGTCATTGCACAATCGCAGAGGAAAGCGACGAATTGTAAATAGATCAACCACTAAACATACAATGAATTTCAAATGATAGGGTCATAACTTCTTTAGATAAATTGTCTAAACAAGACTGTATGAAAGATCAAACAACACAAAAATACATACGCGACAAAGTGTGCAACAATACCAACTTCTTGTCTATCCTGTGCTTCCATTAAGTCTAATACGAATATATGTATAAGTACTTCACAGTCTTCTTGGCAAGTCCACAGAGTGCAATTGTCTAAATTACCGTTAGTAAAATGTTTAAAATTGTAACAGATCAATAGCAAAATTAGGGCTAGGATTTTGAATAAGAGGAATACGCTTTTCTTTGGTGTGAACAAGTCCTAAAAACTTTTACGGATTGTTATGTAATTTAGGAATCCAGTACATAGTTGGCAGTTTGTTCTGCTTTTCGTCTACCCCAACCTTGAAAGTAGTGCACCGAGTGATATGTGTACAACTTCATCATCAGTAGATTGAACTGGAGTATACGAATTAGTGCTACCGAGTTCCAGAGATAAAACATTGACGTAATGTAGGCGTCAAAAAATAATTACATTATTTAGCTGCTTTTTTTTAATGGATTACAACTTTACACATGCATTCAGCATCATTAGACAACACCACAGAGCCAGGTTATATGACTCTTGCTTTTATTTTAACAAAAGTATGGCCTCTTTATTCTTAGAAAAATTTGATTAAAGTTTGTATGTAAGCTTACATCTCCAAAAGTACTTTACATAATGGATTAAAACTTCACACATGTATTTGGCATCTTGTATAGTCCATATTTTTATTATAAGAAAATTATGGCCCCTTTTATACTTAGAAATCTTGGTTAAAGCTTTATTTGATTGATGGAAACCTTGTTTATCAATTGTAATTTCTGTCTGGCGGTGCTCTTGTTCATTATTGTATGTAACAGTTGTATAGTACGTTAGCTTTGAAATAAAATGTGTTTAAACCCTCAAGTCACAACCTGACTTTATGGTGACCTAATTTACAAAATTCATAAGATACTTGGTCATGGCCACTTTCATACAACCTTTACTTGTTAAAAGGTTTATCAAAAGATGTTATGACCCTACCATTTTGCAACGCAATGCATGTTTAGTGGTTGCCCCATTTACAGTTCGCCACTATGCTTTGCAACGCACTGCATTTTGAATGGTTGACCCATTCACACTTCGCCACAGTGCGTTCCTGTTTTATTGTCAGATGACTGGACACAGTGTAGACCTTATGATGACGTCTACCGAAATCCTCATAGGACGGTACCTAGCGTTTGGTGTTGTCTTAAATATGGCTTATCGGACATTTAATGGGTTGTTCTCTTGTTGCTCGGGCTTCTGTCAAGTCACTGAGTATTTGCATGGTGGCTTTCTAGGCTTATATATATATTCATCCATATATACTATATCGTCTCTGTGTTATACTTAATCTATTGTATATTAATGCGGCCTTCTTTTTAGAGAATGTATTCATTTTCACTTTTCCGTTTATTGGTAAGATTGAGGTTTGGTGTACCCTAGAACCTGGTTTACTCTCCCACCCAGCGGCCGACTCTTCCAATGCCCAGCGGCCGACGCTTCCAAGGCAGTAGTCCTATTGTCAACCCGTTTGTGTTTGTGACGTCACAAGCATTGCTTCTTATTAACATTGTAATTGTTGTTTGTTTTGATGCGTGTTTTGATGCGTGTTTTGGCTGTGTTCTCAGTCTGTGAAAGATACATTTCCTGTTTGACATGTATATCTACTTTTAAATATATTTACAAAGATAATTCGAGTTGTTTATCTTGTGTACATGTTTATTAATCCCTAAATGATCCGCCATCTAAACGTTCCATAAGTTGTATGTGGCACCAGTCAAGTCAGTTAACGAAGTTATAGACCAGAACCCGAATCATATAATCTGACTACAAATTAGTAATCTGTGAAAATATGTTTTGGGGCGCTTGTTTCCAACAAAGGGATTTTGGCATTTGCAGACACTATATTTTGAAAGTACCTACCTAAATGAATTAATGAATTATATATTGTTAGAAAAGGGAGTTTTCGTGGTAAATAAAATATATTCGTTTGGAAAATCGGTTGAGAAATAAATATTTTACTCCTCGAAATATTTTAAAAATCATTGTGGGTGGAATAACAGAAAATTACAAAAATCTGAAATAACCTCATTTAATCTTAACATTTTGAAATTGCAACTTTTAAAATCGCTACATGTATTGATTTGTCCATCACATGTAAAAGCGTTCTGGGATAGAAATGAATACATATGGTATATATTTCAATATTATGATGGAGCATAAATGTCATATCGTACGTTATATTTATATTTCTTAGCAAATTTTAAAAAGTAAGGCACAATTATTTACCACTAAAATGTCAGAAAATATATTGTCAGAAAATGTATTGCCGAAAACTGTTTTGCTGAAACAACAGATTATTTCTAAATCAACTAAAAGTATCAAGTATTGCCAATATAATCACAAAGTGACTTTAATGTCAATATAAAAACCAATAGAGCATTGAAATGGGATAACAACTGTAGAACAAATATTACGATATATAATCTTTATTGGCATTTATCATCATTTATACCCTCTAAGGTTGAAGTCATACAGACATTGTAGGGTATATTAGCAGGCGAAAAAAGGCTTGTATTCCCCTCATGTTTATGACAGAAAAAAATATAAAATAAGGTTGTATGAAATTTAATATAATATTTGCTGTTCACGCAATAAGCCCCAGGATCAACTAATTAATCCTGCCATAGGTAAAGTGTGTGTCAGTGAAATAAATAACTACAAACATATAACATAATGCAAATGAAATGGAGTTTTACGTCCCGTTATCACATCATATTAAGTTATACTGTGACAGCAACCTCAGAAAGAGATGATATTAAAACAATGCAAAATACTACAACTAGTGCTGCTCCTATTTTGCTGTATAGTTTTTCTCAAACAATACATACCTGGTAAGGTGGTGGGGGTATGTCCAGAGTAGTCCACATGTCTCAGTAGAACAAATTCATAAGCTGTGACAGTTTAGGATGTCAAACATCAAAACGAAATGCAATAACAGAGGGCATTTGGAAAAATAATAATGTCGTCGATCATCTTAATATCTGTAATATTCTTATATATATATATATAAATGTGTCAGACTCCTCAGAAACAGACTAATATGCCATAATTCTGTTTAAATTTCTTAAACTATCATGTAATATTTAATCGACCATTTTAAATCACAAATGCCACATCTTCACTGAGGTTCCAAGCTTCTGAGACCAATGCTTACCTTCGACGATGTGGAATTATTGGATGAACAACAAATCATTTTATACTAAAAAAATACAGCATATCTATGGAAAAGAAAATCTGCCAACATATATCGCCAGACGCCCTAAAAATTAATTGTCGGTAATTCCACATCGACAGGCAGAGCGTCCTTATTATAACGACTGTACTTGGAAATCCGTCATGTTATGCACACACGCACACACACACAAAATCGGCGATATTTTAGCATCCAATACATTGTTAAAGCATAACAAATCTAATCACAGATGCCTAAACATCGCGATGTTCTCACAAGATATATAAACATTTAAGTACAGCGAAACAAAAATTAACATTAAAACATGGGTGGGCTGTAATAACATCTCAATGATAATTTGTCAAAGCGTATTAAATGTACATCCTTTGAAAAGATGTATAGCTATATTCAGTCAAAGCTGAACCGCAGACAGCCCTACATATCTTAAGGGGTTTAAGTATTTATTAACTAAATTATTTCTTTAGACCAATTATTGAAAAAGTACAACTGGGATGTCTCGTATGTCAATATTTATTGTTGGATCAGGTAGAACTGATTGGATTAATCAAAACTGGAGATCTCTATTCGAATATTGGGCAATCTGAAATCACCTGAATAGGTTCTAACGCGGTGGTGATATGCATAAAACAATAGTAAACATAGAGATTGGCGGACCACCCACAGATGAAAACTTGAAAATGCAATACCACCATCGAAGAAATGTCATAGGATCATCCACAATATAGGATGTAAAGGGGCAGATTAAAAGTGAAATTCGTGATAGTTCAGCTGGCAATGTTACAAGTTGCTTTGGCTTTCTCTGGACTTTCTTTTTACTTTTTTTTTAAATGGTTATAAATTATACATTTTAAGATGATAAAGGCTTTAAGCATGAATGATACAAAATTCCAGCCCGGACTCGGGCTGATATAAAGTTATTGTTCGAATCTCATACAAATTAAACAATTATAGTAAAATTTGGGGCTGGGTGTGAATTTTTTTTTTTTATCAGTTTTTTTATTGATTTTTCATCTGTGTATCTGAATTTAATCTAAATTGTTTTATATGTAAATGATTGCGTTCTTTAAATTTTAATATCCAAATAAATGAAGATAAAAAAACACAAAAAAAACACAGATAAGTAAAAAGCAAACAATAAAAAATTTGGGGATGTGGGGATGGTTGGAGTTGAGGGTGGGGGTAGGCGGGGAGGGGGTGGGGAATATGTAAGAAAAATAGTCGAGTTTTAGGTGGGGCGTTGGGTGAGATGGGGTGGGGTCGGTGGGGAGGGAGGGAGAAAAGATCGCATGGAAAATGCAAAAAACATGTAAGAATTTACTAAAACAAACAGAAATATGTACGTGTGTAAGAATTGACTAAATCAACACAGAAATATGTAAAAAAACACACACACAACAACGGGTCTCAAGTGGGGTGGGGGGTGGGAGGGGGGCAATAGCTAAGTGTAAGAATTCACCACAACAACACAGAGGGTTTGAGAGGGGTGGGTGGGGGTGGGTGGGGGTTGGGGAGGTGTTGGGGTGCAATAGCTGTGTGTAAGAATTGATCAAAACAACACACAAATAATTATGTTAAAAAAAAGTTTCGGTTGGGGTTGTGGGTGGTGGGGTGATGAAGAGTGAAGTATGAATAAGATGATTAATGCTATAAGAAATCCAGAAATATGCTTACACGCAAACCTTGACCTATTATAATTTCGGTTGCATGGGAGACCAGCATTTGTAGAAGACAAAATTACTTATGCAACCCTTTAAAACATACTAAAAGGAAACCAATTCCAAAATTTAGTTGAGCTATGACAAGAAATGTAAGAGATATAGACCGGTAAACACAGCTTACACGCAACATTTGATGCGAAATGTGACACATTTTAAGGGCTATCAGAATTTCCGTTCCATGGGAGCCCAGGGGTTGCAGGAACCGAAATTAATTAAGCAGTCGTTAAGATAATGCTATAAGGATGCTCATGCCCAAATTTGGTTGTGCTAGAATAAGAAAAGTAAGAGAAACATACGTGTAAACACAGCTTACACCCAAAATTAGATGTGAAATGAGACTCATTTTAAGGGCTATCATAATTTGGGTTCCGTGGGAGCCCATGGGTTTCAGGAACCAAAATTACTTACGCAGCACTTTAGACAATGCTATAAGGAAGCCCATGGCCAAATTTGGTTTTGCTAGGATAAGAAATGTAAGAGTGATATCAGCAAATAACCAAGATGGCTGTCAAGATGGCTGCCGTGATATTACAATGACAATATATTGGCTTCTACCTTAGCCTAGGACTTTCATTTTTGTGTCTATGGATAGTTTTTTTGGGTCAAAGAATCCATTTCAGACTTATTCCAGAGCTTATTACTAGTATTATTTATAAGTTAAATACAAATATCCAAGACGGCTGCCAAGAAAGATGGCTGCCGTCATTAACGTCACAAAATAATATGTTGAATTCTAGATCAGGTTGGACACTGCTTTTGGTGAGTTTTACTAGGTTTTGGGGAACATCGCTGCCTTAAATAAAAAAAATGCAACCAAATGCATGTATACGCCACTTATAGATTTAGTGCTAGCTGGTACAGACACTATCATGACTGCTATGGCTGAGGCGCAAGAACTAACAATACAGTGCGGACATATTTTATAGTATTTATAGCTAATCAACAGTTTGATGATTAATATTATGTGGGTACATCCTACATTTTTCAACAATTTCATTCCAAGTCTGGAGGATATGCATATGCTAATGAGCTTTGTTGGTTGGTTGTGTAGGTGTATTAATGTTTAATAGTGGATGAGAAGATGTTCTAAATGCTGCTTTCGGAAGCGTAAAACGTATGCTCCCTGGTAAGAACTATTGGCTCTTAAGATAGTACTGAGGAAGTATTGAAATGCGTGAATACATCGAAAGTCATAAGGAAGGATTTATTGGTGTTATTAAAGACTAGAACTGCTCGTAGTGGAATATATAAACTTGGTTAGACATAGTAAGCCTGGGCTATGGAATGCTATATGGTCAGATATGTTTATCGAAAAAACATGCATGTTGGTTTTATACTCAATCCATCTGTTCTGAAAAGATGGGCATTGAGTCTTTGCAGTCGGCGCATCAAAGATGTAGCCAATATAAGAGTAGTACAAAATCGCTACACTGGTTACAAAAATGAGAAAAAAAGTAGGTCCGCACTGTACCACAAACAAAGAGCAAATTATACAACGAAAAGGACGATACACAACACTAACAAGTGGTGAAGACAGGGTTACCGACTTGGAATGCTCAGTAGGCAATATGGCTCACTGATTAGCTTAAATCGATTTAAAGTGTACACAACCCCGCTATTATCCTGTCTTCAGCGCTCAGATTGACAAGACAGTGTTAATAAAAGTACATCCCATCAAAAGGAAATCTCTAACAATAAAGTTCACAAACAGAGAAATTATGAAACGATACACGTATACATATGTTATAGTAAAACTATAGAAAACATAACTAGAAACACCTCAGGATATTTCCAAAAGTGTACTGACCAAACACAGAAGTTGCAGCCAAAGAGAAAACCAATCTAGGGTACGACCATTAAACCCGAGGAACGAAAGTCCATGCACCAGCCTCCACTTTCAGGGTTTCAAAGGGGGCAATCATGGATCCCCGTCATCGCACAAGAGAAAGGTGAAGCGTAGTGACTGACTGCAGAGGGGTCAATCACCAAGCATGAAGTACTAAAGATCCTATCTTTTTCTGACAAATGTCCTGATTAATTTTTTAAAGTGGTCAGGAAATCCGTCACACCTCTTTAATTTCGGAAGTTTATATATTACATATCCATAGAATAAAAGTTGTGATATTCCTAGTTGCAGAATTTGTTTTAGGTTGGAGTTGTACTTCTCCAGCAGGTTTTCGTTGCGGCGATAGAACGTTGAGAAAGATCTACCTAGTTTATGATAACGAAAACCTTACTGAAGAAGTTAACTTGTAATAACTTGATTTCGATGATTGAAATCCTTAACATCGTTACATGCCAGTTCAAGACACACCATAACGAAGAAATGCAGCTTGTATGAAATCCCATGTACAGGATAGAGAGAAAATTCGGGAGAAGCGAAATACGTGCGTTAACGCACTAAACCCTGATGATAGTGTGTTAAAATACACGTTTACTGCTCTTTTGAAATTTTTCGTATTGGCGAGCATCAACATAGTTACATAGAACGTCAGAATAATAAAAAAAAAATGCATAGGAGCCAATTTATTAGGCTACCCTGATGAATACCCAGACAGCAATATAAACATCGTCTCGGGCAGTATTAGTCCAGAAACAGTAAACAGGTGAATACATATGAAGCGAGTTGGCCCGAAGGATTCAACCAGGCTTTAACCAACAAGGTTGTGAGCAACAAAAGCTATCAAGTCTGGATCTGATGCAATTTTTGACATCCAATTAATATAGTCCAGAGTCATGGGCTTAATGGTCTCGCGCGACATAGATATGTTTTCAACCATGAACTTGCGCCAATACTCACATCGAAGACAGCGGTGACATGAGAATAACAAAAACAAAATCCACACTGACAAAAAAAATTCAGGTTGAGCACTCATCCTGAATATTAGCAAAGCATGAGGCAGTATTATAGATGGTTAAGGCGTCATGTGGATAATTAATTGACCGTCAAATGGTACTGTTCAAGACTTTATTGACCAATTTTGGAGCTATATTTCTGACAAACAGGTCAAATGTGAAGCCTCTCTCCGTTCTGTGACAATGCGATCAGATATACCACCAGAGTTATCCTTACGATGATAAGATGTGGTTGTGCATCTGAGCAACCCTGTTCAGCTGCGAGATGTGGTTGTTGCACTGCACTGTTTTCTGTCAACGCAACATGCCAAGCAACTGCCAAAATAGATGGCAAAAGATGATGCTGAGTCTAGTGATGAAAATCTTGGCGATGATATTCAGGTCAACCAGATGACGTGTGAAAATGATCTCGTTAACTGATACGTCAGTTAGAAGTCGATATAAAACCAAAGTATGTTTTTTGTAGGCACCTTCAGTATTTTTTGCCAAAGGGTGCAAAGACATTATTTAAGTTCATGTTAACTCGTGGTTTCGGCTTTTATCGCCCATTTTGCATTGATGGTAGCAATCTCGGCAGTCATACATCAATAGTTTAAGATCAAAAGTTTAAGATATGATACATGTAGAAGTCATATGAAGTAAGAAAATGGTTCCGTGTCCCAATAAACCTAGCAGTAGACACCAAAAGTATCATGTATACGTCAAGATATTTTCATTTTCATGTCACGGCAGACATCTTGGATATTTGTAAGCTGGAAATGGATCCTAGACACAAAAAACCTAGTCATAGACACCAAAGTGATTGTCCTAGCTAATGCAGAATCCACGGCCGCCATCTTGGATATTTGTCTTTTACTTATAAGTAAGGTCGAGTCTAAAATGGATTCATTGACCTCTAAAACCTAGACACCAAAATGATTGTCCTAGCTAATGCAGAAGCCGATATTGTCATTTTAATGTAACGGCAGCCAACTTGAATATTTGTATTTAACTTAAAGTAAGATGAAGCTAGAAATGGATTCCTTGACCCAAGAAACCTATCCATAGACACCAAAATTAATGTCCTAGCTAATGCAGAAGCCAAGCTATTGTCATTTTAATGTCACGGTGGCCATCTTGGATATTTCTATTTCCTCAATGATACCAATGTGGCATCATTCAGATTCAGAATCAGCATACCTTAAATATATTAAAACCATCAAAAAACATTGTGTGAACGATAATTTTGAGTCATGGCTAAAAACGGGGTTTGGCAACCGGACTATACCGTCCTTTGATGCTTTAGATAGACGTCATCATACGGTCCACAATCTGTCCGGTCATCGCACAATCAACGAGGAAGGCATAGTGACGAACTGTAAATGGGTAAACCACTAAACATGCAGTGCGTTGCAAAATGATATTGTCATAACCTCTTTTGACAAATCGTATTTAATAAAGGTCGTATACATGAAAGTGATTATGACCAAGGATCTTATGAAGTTTGTAAATCTCATCACCATAGAAGTCAGGTTGTCATAGTCCTTGTAGAAGAGTTCTTAAATTACTTTTATATTTTGAAAGTAGATCAGGATTACGATAGTAATATTTTGCTAAAGGTTTTTAGAAGTTCGTGGTAACGGTAACCCTGCTGGAGTAGCTTCGTATACAAATATTACGAATAGTAAAGTCCTCATCTCGATTACAAGCTCTAGAAAAACAAATAAATTGAGAAACATAGACCCCATAAGAAGTTACTCGAGGAACATCTCCATGATCAACAATATCAAAATTATCTCAAGTTCTTGTCATAGATTTTACTAATTATTTCACTATTTTCAATAGACAAATGCAAATCAAGAAAATCAGAAATGTTAGCTTTGTTGAATTGAAGTTCTTTAGGATAGATCATATTAACAGTAGTAGAAAAGAAATGATTGTCAGTGTTCAATATATCATCCAGATACCGAGAGGTGTCATTAAAGGCTGCACCCTCGAACCTGGTTTAAACCCTCAGCGGCCTTTTTTGCCACTGACCGTTCCAAGGCGGTAGCCCTATTGTCAATCCTTTTGTGTTTGTGATGTCTAAGTTGGCATCTTGTTCATCTTTAAAGTTATTCTTTGTTTCTGTGTGTTTATGGTTGACTGTCGTCCTTGAATGCTACTTTTCCTGTTCGATTTGTTTATCCATATTTACACGTGCCTGAGTATCTCAAGAAAGACTCAACACGAAATCTCTTTCATAGAATACAAGAATAAATCTGCGACAATAGTTGCACAGTCAAGCTTGTTTTTAATAAGGTTGTGCGGTAACTTGTACATAGAGCAGCAAAGTTGTAAGTACTTATAGTCTATTGCAAATTTTGTCAAGAACATCTCATCTCCTGAGTTTTTAATAGACCAAAATAAAATTAATCCAGAGTGTTCATGAACGTTACCACAAGATCATTTGTCGTGAACTTCAACGGCAAAAAGACAAGAAGTTAAACGTTTGGAGATGTTTGTAATGGTGCAGCCACTAGAATTAGAAATAAAACGGGCTTTATAAGGTTGCTTGTGTACTTTGGAAATGCAGTACATAGTTGGACGTGTCTTTCGTGTTTCGTCTACCCCAGCCTTCTGAGTTACAAGCATGGAAACCTCATCCTTATATGCACATTAAATATGAAACGGAAACATAGTATGCTGATTTTATTCGGTAGTCCACATCACCTCCGGTCCCGTTAATAACGCTAGAACGAGTTTAAAATGCTTTGCTTTGTTAACACCCTAGATCTTTCAATTTAATTTCATTTATACCAACCAAACGTGTTCAAGATGTATCATGATAAAAGCTCTGATAAAAGGTTCACATTTCGTTTCACATATTGATTATATAAGCAACTTCCATAACGAGAAAAATTTGAGGAGAAACAGCAGTTTGTGGCCTTTGATTGAATGAAACACACACACGCGCGCGCACCTGTTATAAGAGCCATTGCCAGTAGAGCGTTTACATGCGCTCGTTGGTCTCTTGTTTTCTTCTTTCAGAAATTATCAGTATGCCCCCACATTATCGTTTTTGATTAAATAAAATCCCCTGGATTAAAATGTCCATGTCCCGGGTGTCTTATGTTTAAAAACATCTTCTCAACAAGAGGTCCAAGAATGCCTGTATCGCTCTACTTGCTTTACATATTTGGTGGAATTTAAGTGAAAAACAAAGCTTCCATGCTCTAAACACAAAGTGGCTCTGCATCACTCAACTAAAGATTTGTGTAAAGACGGAAAAAAACGTCACACAAGCTTATAATTTCATAAAAGAATAAGATCACGCAGTCGATTGCGCCTTAAAGAGTTCATGCCCAGTATTATAATTATTATGGTGATAGGGCGGGATCTCAACGGTTTCCACGCCATTTCCCAAGGGGTGGGGAAGGACCCCAGGGCCATGCTGGTTGGATGGTTTTATTAGTCTGTTCACGTGCAGTAAGTGTACATATGGTTATGTTACAGAGTGGGGATCTCCACATTTTACAAGTTATGGCCCAGGGGTTATGCCCCCAAGGGTAGGGATAGATCCCAGGGCCGATGATGGTTGTATCCGTCTGTTCATTCCCAGTAGTGTATATATGGTTATAGGGTGGGGATCCTGTGGCTGATCCTGGATAGATGTTGCATCCGGCAGTTCAATCACAGTAGTGTATATATGGTTATAGGGTGGATCCTGTGGCTGATGCTGGTTGGTTGTTATATCCGTCTGTTCATTCCCAGTAGTGTAAATATGGTTTTAGGATGGGGACCCTGTGGCTGATGCTGGTTGGATGTTGTATCCGTCTGATCATTCCCAGTACAGTATATATGGTTATAGGGTGGGGACCCCGTGGCCGATGCTATCTGTCTGTTCATTCCCAGTAGTGTATATATGGTTATAGGGTGGGGACCCCGTGGCTGATGCTGGTTGGATGTTGTATCTGTCTGTTCATTCCCAGTAGTGGATATGTGGTTATAGGGTGGGGATCCTGTGGCTGATGCTTGTTGGATGTTGTATCCGTCTGTTCATTCCCAGAAGTGTATATATGGTTATAGGGTGGGGACCCCGTGGCGGATGCTGGTTGGATGTTGCATCCGTCTGTTCATTCTGTCACAAAATGTCACGGGTAGAGCGTATTGGTCGTACATAGCTCTTGTAAGTTGTTAGTTACACCCTAATCTATTGTTGAGTTGAAACAAATTCACAATATCCATGATATATTCATGCAATACGTAAAAACGTGCACATTTTAAGTGGCCGCCAGAGAGGCCGTGTCATAAGTTTATTTTTGTGCTAATGCATGTAAACGTATAGGTATATCTTCCTTAAACGGCAAAATTGTGTAAGGGGCCTCTCGTGTAGATTTTAATACTGCGAATTTAGCCACGTATGTCACGGACTGAACGGGGGAAATAATGGTTTGGGCGTAATGTTTGCTATAAAACCCATTGTCTCCTAGTTCTTGCCGGGATTGCTTGATATAGTTGCTTTGGTTGGAACAGAGGTTGGACGGCGAAATTCACAGGCAATATGTGGTCAGTATTTATTTTATTAAAACGTTTATCGTACATTTGTATTCAGTGGGCGGCGCCATCTTGGTTGGCGGTTACGACATCCGGTTAGCTTTGATGTTTCTCAAACATTAACTTTAGACTAGCATATGATTTTGAAGTTACTTTATTAGATGTAATTATTGTAATTGATCATTAATTGTAAAACAATATTAATTTGATAACAGTGGATAGTAGGTGCATTAGTTAACGTTGGCGTATAACTCATTATTAACATTAGTTAACAATGAGATGAGTGACTAGGATAAATGTTCGACGCGTATGCATAGCGTTGTATAATGTGGTCATTAGTTGACATGCGTGCATGCATAACTCAGTTAGTGTAATATACGAGTGATTTGATACTGTTTATATAACATGTATTAGGGGCATTGATTAACAGCGACGTACATGGCGTATACATGGCGTTGTAGAATATGTATACATTGCTACTCATCATTAGTACAGCTTACATATATTTATTGAATAATGATTTGTTTGGGTAATGATAATGATGCAAGATTTTATGTTTGTCAACCGACATCTAAAACATATGTATACAGCCTAAGCCATCCAGGGTTGGATATTAGCCATCCAGGTGTGGATGCAAGCCTTCCGGAGTGGAGCTAAGCTTCCACGATTAACGTAACGAGCGGTGGAGACGGTCCCCGTACCGGCGCAGCATGGCCAGGTTTTAGTAGCGACAACCCCCCGGACACAAGGTGGGCCCGTTATCAGTCCTCACTGGAGGAACATCACCCACAATCTCAGTGGAGGTTAACCATCATTACATCGCGTCATCAACCCTTACAGAAGGCATTTGATGACAATCACCCATTGGATTCGCGCATCATCATCTTCATGAGCTCTCGCGCATCACAATTATCGCGATAGATCATAAATCAACATTGTTATAACTTTAACAACACTTTAGTGTCTTATACATTCAGTATTTATAACAATACTAAGAACGTCTTAAACGTTTACGAGAACATTCTTTTCATATTCGCTTGGTTTTTTAGATAATTGTATATATATTAAACATATTTTAAAAGTTGCATTAAACTTATGTAAATGCATTCACCGTCATTGACTCTTTCCTGAGTTAGCCCCAACCACTAGGGTCATCCTGTGACACATTCCCAGTAGTGTATATATGGTTATAGTGTGGGGAACCTGTGGCTGATGCTGGTTGGATGTTGCATCCGTCTGTTCATTCACAGTAGTGTATATATGGTTATAGGGTGGACCCTGTGGCTGATGCTGGTTGGATGTTGCATCCATCTGTTCATTCCCAGTAGTGTATATATGGTTATAGGGTGGGGACCCTGTGGCTGATGCTGGTTGGATGTTGCATCCGTCTGTTCATTCACAGTAGTGTATATATGGTTATAGGGTGGGGACCCTGTGGCTGATGCTGGTTCGATGTTGTATCCGTCTGTTCATTCGCAGTAGTGTATATATGGTTATAGGGTGGGGACCCTGTGGCTGATGCTGGTTGGATGTTGCATCCATCTGTTCATTACCAGTAGTGTATATATCGTTATAGTGTGGGGATCCTGTGGCCGATTCTGGTTGGATGTTGTATCCGTCTGTTCATTCCCAGTAGTGTATATATCGTTATATGGTTGGGACCCTGTGGCTGAAGCTGGTTGGATGTTGTATCCGTCAGTTCATTCACAGTAGTGTATATATGGTTATAGGGTGGGGATCCTGTGGCTGATGCTGGTTGGATGTTGTATCCGTCTGTTTATTCCCAGTAGTGTATATATCGTTATTGGGTGGGGACCCCGTGGCTGATGCTGGTTGGATGTTGTATCCGTCTGTTCATTCCCAGTAGTGTATACATCGTTATAGGGTGGGGACCCCGTGGCTGATGCTGGTTGGATGTTGTATCCGTCTGTTGATTCCCAGTAGTGTATATATCGTTATAGGGTGGGGACCCCGTGGCTGGTGCTGGTTGGATGTCGTATCCGTCTGTTTATTCCCAGTAGTGTATATATGGTTATAGGGTGGGGATCCTGTTGCTGATGCTGGTTGGATGTTGTATTCGTCTGTTCATTCCCAGTAGTGTATATATCGTTATAGGGTGGGGATGCTGTGGCTGATGCTGGTTGGATGTTGCATCCGTCTGTTGATTTCCAGTAGTGTATATATCGTTATAGGGTGGGGACCCCGTGGCTGATGCTGGTTGGATGTTGTATCCGCCTGTTCATTACCAGTAGTGTATATATGATTATAGGGTGGGAATCTTAAAAGGTTTCCAAATTATGACCCAGGGGTGGTAACGGACCCCGGGGGCCAATGCCGGTTGGATGGATGTATATTTGTCTGTTCATGCCCAGTAAGGGTATATATGCTTCTAGGGTGGGGATCTCAATGGTTTCCAAGTCATGACACGGATATGTCCCCATGGGTGGGCACGGACCCCCTTGGACGATTGGATGTTGTATCCGTCTGTTTGCCCAGTTAGTGTATATATGGTTATAGTGTATACATTGGTTGTAGGGTGGGATCTAAAAAGTTTCAAAGTTATAATGACCCAGGGGCTATGCCCACAGGGTGGGGACGGACCCCAGGGCCGATGCTGGGGTTAATATGTTCGGGATAAGATTTTTTAAGGTTTAGGCTATCTTAAGTCACGTCTGCAATCTTAAATGATGAATCGACAAAGGAAAACTTCTGTAAGGTCACAGCTTACTCAGGACATACATGTGACATTTGAGTAAAATTGCCGGAGTGGCTTTAGAGAAACTGCTGCTAATGGACACCCACGCTAACAGAAGAAATGCTATGGCATAAGCTACAGCTAAAAACCATTGTACATATTTTGAGGCTGTTTTTCCCCTCCAGAAATGATATTTTTATGCAAGACTAGATGAAGTCTCCGAAAATGACCCTGCTCCAAGGATACAAAATGTGTGTTGATAGGGAAGACTTTAAAAACTGTTCTCAAGAACAACTGTACATTTTTTGACACTTGTTTTTCAGAAATACTATTAAGTATGTTCGCATGAAGTCTCCGAGGTGAAAACTGTTCTTTCTTCCAAGAACCGTTGCACTGATTTCGGGAGTTGTTTTTCGTTATCATTAAACACTAAACTTTCAGAGCTGTACAAATGGAAGTTCAAGGGTTCACGTATTTGAGAGTTTTTTTTCTGAAATGACTAATATTCCCTACTGTTCAAATGAAATCTTCACAGGAAAAAAAAGCCAAGCCCAGGGTGTCCCATGTTTATATTTAGATATAAATTTGGGAAAATTTAGAATAATTTAATTGAATTGGGTTTTAAGGCGCACCAACACATGAAAGGTTATATGGCGCCTAACAGTCATGAACATGCCAGGCTCATCCTGTACAGCGAGATAAAATATGGAAAATGGGCCTAGAACCTTCTCACCCTGAACTGCAGAGTTGCTGCAAATTCTATCGTATAAACTCCATTTACGCTGGAGCCACGTTTATTGTTTTTCTGCCACTGCTCTTTTGATGTGAGCGAGATGGCACCTGAAACAATGCAGGGATCATGATGAAGACCTTTAATAAACATGAACAAAAAATGATAAAATGAACATGAATTTGTGAGGATTCTACCCCTCTGCCTACCCCTCCAAAGGGATCTGCAATGGCCCTATTCTTTGCCCCGTGACCAAACGGGGCCCCTGGGAACCACATGGGGCAAATTTAGAATAAGTATTCGCAAACATCATTATACTTTGAACAAAACATTAAGTTTTATAAATCGCTAGCGATATTTGTTAAACGACGCCAGTTGATATGAATGACACTCACCACCTACTTTTTCCACTTTCCTTCTGTAAAGTTTTACAAACAATAGGTGCATAATATTGAATTAAGACTTTATAGTCGCACCAACAGCCAAGGTTGGTATACCGACAAAACCTCTCCCGGACAAAACCCCCCTGCTCATGTTTGTATAGGTGGACAAAATCCCCTTTATGCTTTTTACAAAGTGGACAAAACAACCCTCATGCTTTTTACAAGGTGGACATAATCCCCCGATATTTTTGGAAGGGTGAACAAAAAAAAGCTGTACGAAATCCCCCTCATGTGTTTTGCATTTAGTAACAGTTTTTAAGCAATACCTGCACAGGTTGGCAATGGAGTTATTGAACAGAACAGAACAGAACAAAACTTTATTTCTTCCAAGTATACATAGGGACAACTCTTAGTAAAACAAGCAGTATTTTCAACATTTTATTAAACATGTCCAGATAAGGAAAATAGAAAAACAATATTCACAGATAATTTACAGTTTGTAAATATTCAGAGCTATAAAGAAACCAAAGTGTGACCTTTAATTAGGAAGATTAATTGACCAACACAAACAGATTAATTAATACACACAATTATAGGAAGTATAAGTAAGTAAGTAAGTAAGTAAATATTTTATTATAGTGACATGTGCATACAATATATATTACAAATAGTTATGTACAAATTACAAGCACCCGGTCCATTGGACCTATAAGTCACCTGTACTGATAAAGTAATAACAGTACGTGAAGTAGAAGTACTTAAAATATGGCAAGTTCAATCAAATTGCAATAGCTCAAACGAATATTATTTACAAACGCTAATCATTGTTGAAATGTGGTAATACAAGTCATTACATGGATGAATAAAAGATGTATGTTACTAAAATAGTTATATAGTGAATTAATTCAGCTAGATATATATTTAAATGTTCATAATAGCAGCATTATTAAGCAATTAACGGTATACATTTACTCATGAATACATAACGGTACGCCTACGGATGTACGCTTTTACAATAAATTTTGCAGATTTTCTTGGGTAATCCTTTAATAAATGACACATTTTCAGTTCTGTGTTTAAAGAAATAAACTCATTTTGTCTTAAAATTTCACCAAGTATATGTCTGCAATCAAGTTTTAAAAGTGTGACCTTTAATTTGATAATTAGAGATAATTGATTTATATTAGTCATATATCAATCAACCAAATAAAAAACTCATTATCAAATAAATATTTACATTTTCTGTTGATGAGCTTAAATGTTATAGCACATAATATATTTTCATATAAAAACATTGTGTAATAATTAGCACATTTGATCAAAGATAATCATTTTCATTTATAATACAAAGTTGATTTTCACTAAAGCACTGCATTACTTGAACAGTTTTAGTTGAGTCTGATACACTGTCCCATGGTGTACAGGAACTCTGCGAGTGACTTCTGTTCACTGACAAACTGCTGGCACAGGGTCTTAAGGCGTTTCTGATGAACCATGTATGTTCCTCTTAAATTTATTCCTAATTGCTTTGAAAGAATTATGAAAATAACATTTTGCAAAAGGTATATCTGAGGGGTGTTTTGTCCAAGGGGGATTTTGTCCACCCTTGCAAAAACATCAGGGGGGATTATGTCCACCTTGTAAAAGTTCAGTGGGGGGGTTCGTCCACCTTGTAAAAAGCATGAGGGGGATTTTGTCCACCTATACAAAAATGAGCAGGAGGGGTTTTGTCCGGGAGGGGTTTTGTCCTAGACTTGCTAAGGTCATATGGTGGAGGAAGACTTCAGGTGCTGCTCCAGGCAATTTTCATGCACGTAAAATATAAAAGTAACAACAAACTACTGCAAGAAGTTAATCTTTCTGTTGTACTATGGAAGCAATGGCAATAAATTAATCACAGACTTGGTAACAGTGCTGGTAATGTCCAGAAATTTATAATTATCTGCTTCTTTTTGTACAATTTATGTTTGTATTGTCCACACCACACTAATAGCCTTTGCATATGATATCCTGTTATACTGTGCGTGATTTGAAAGTTATCAATGAACATGTTGATGATTGATCACAGACTGCTTTCTGGTTTCAAGCCCTTACTGATCAAGAACGCATCCTGTTTGGGTTCACGACCCAGGAAGTTGCGCAACATCACAGCAGCATCCTGTAGAAGAGAACAACACATTTCCCCAATTACCATATATAATTTAACAGAGTGATTATTTCACTGTATAATCATAAATAGTTGTTTCCAAAACTTAACTGCCACTATTGAAAGGAGGTCGTCCATGATTTTATCATTTTTGGGATAAGTCTGATTTTGTCATATAAAGGAATTGAAGTTCTATAAAGTAGGAAAGATAGCTCAAGTTCAGGCTTTAAACTCAGTGACTACCAGATTTTTCACACATTAGGTATACAGAGGATCTTACATGAGTACTCATTCATTATTGAATTTATTAAACGAGTTGGCAAAATGATATAATGCGAGGCTCTTGCCGAGCATTATATCATTTTTGTTAAGGAGGTTGGCTGGGAAAGGACGTAGTGATGAGATTTTTTTTAATTCATATTTAAAGCTTCTTTGGTATAATTTAGATTCAAAATTATCAAAAAAAGGCTAGGTCACCACGCTTTTTTCCCCACTAGACGTCATTGAATAAGGCACATATTTCTAACTTCAAAATTTCACTAAAAATGAGGGAAAATATTGTCATTGAACATTTTCGCAATTGTTTTCATAACATTACGTTTACTGAAAAACAACAATTATTTTTCGAATGCATATATACATATCTTTCAAATCATACAAAAGCAATTGTAATCCTCGTTCGTATTTTTACTTTAAAAAGCAAACATATATGGACCATACCCCACCCACTTTTGTTTTTACCAAAAAATTAATTCAAGATAAAATAAATATGTTCTAATAATCAACTTTTTTTAAAACTTGTATATGTCAAGGTCCTATGACATTTCTTTCAAAACAAGTAAAAAAATATTTAGGTCACCAGGCTTCTAACAATTTTTTATTAAAAATTCTTTAAATTACACCCATTTTGGAGTTATTTTGACATTTTCAATGTAAAATACTGTACACACAATATTGACATGGAGATCGAAAATAAGCTCAGTATCTACTTTTATATATGTACTCCACTACTGAAAAACAAAAATCTGATTTATTCTATAGCAAAAGGATAAATTCTACTGAGAACTACCCATACCTATTTTGTTGACAACAAAAAATGATCACAAATGACGGAAAAAATATGAAAAAAAAAAAAAATCCTTAAAATTCGGTATGTTACCATCTTAAATCCTACATTATATCCATATCTACTAGAATTGAAAAAATGAAACAATTCTGATGTCAAATAAAACTATGATTTAAAAAATAAAATGTTTAGACTTGAAGATGTCAAAACTTGCCCAGCCAACAAGTTTAATAAATTCAATAATGAATGAGAATGAATGTTAGATTCTATTTATCACATAACTCACATATCAACTTTTATTGCATTTTGCCCGTCGCTTTAACTCGCGAAACCGATATAGTCATAATAAACCGTGGGAATTGATTGGATCATATAGTCATTATCGATTTTTCAGACAGCACGTGCTAGAATATACAACTAGTATCTCGAAAATATAGAATGATGTTATTTCACTCAAACACCGTAAGTTATGTGATAAATAGTTTTATTATATACCTATCAATAATATATACATAGAACCTTCATTTTCTTACAATGGAATACAACAACCCGTATCACACTACAGGTTATCAGTATGCTACTAAAAATAGATTTTGGAAATGTCAGATTGGAATGTTGGGGATTGCCCAGCTAGTAGTACATTAAGAACAATGGACGTTTTAACTATCAGAATGTTTGTTTGTGAACATTGTGGGTTAATTAATTTAAGATTATGTCAGTTGGTAAATTCACCAGAATTTGATGTGTAATGAACACAGGTGTAGAATTTGCAATGTAATGTACATGTTTTCATGCGCATGTAATGTACATGTTTTAATGTCTTTCCTGTTGGTGGTTTTCAGTTAATTCGACTTTATGTAATTTTGTTTTAATTTGTTGTTTTTGATACATGTATTCTATTTTAATGATATGTAAAGAGGTATATAATAAAAGGATCATTACTATAGTAACTTGTTCTGAAGCTTGTATCACCTCTGGTAGGTTAATGCCAGATCAGAATCACTCGAGGCTACGCCTCTAGTGCGATCCTGATCTGGCATTTACCTACTCAAGGTGATACAAACTTCCAGAACAAGTTACTATAGTAAAAATCCTATTGTATATAACAGTTCTCTGAGAGAAATATGCAAGCTCATTCTGTGACATATATCAAAAGACTTTAATATGATCAAATAACTAGTTATTAGTTCTATGGAATATGTCAGATAAACGATGAAAAACAAATAACCAGCACCCTGTTTTATAAAACATCTTACGATAAGTCTCAAATTTTAAAATCATTCACTTTTTTCACCTAAGCATTCGATGTAGACAATTATGTGTGCATTTAAGAAATTGATTTACGATCAAAATGGTCTTAAGCTGTTTCATAAAACGGGGCCCATGTCTCTGATGAATATTGGCAAACAAAATTAAAATTGGTATCAACTCTATATATCAAACTTGACTGCACACAAAAATAACCACATACCAGTGAGCCACCAGGATACAGGATATATTTCCTGTAATCTGCCCCCGTCTTGCTGTTCATCACTCCCTCAATCTTGAATCGCGAATGAAACATGTCCATGCAGTACACCTCACTCCACTGTGGATGATACAAAAAGAAACGTTAATAGAGTAACTCATAAATATGCCAGGACTGTGTGATCACACTCGAGGACAATACAAAGGTCACACAGATGCAAAATTAGATGAATGATAGGGACACATTTAACTGATGACAATTTTCACAGTTAGTCTGGAAGCAAAATACATTCTTTATAACAAAACAATGTAACCTTCATTTTGAAGATACTAGGTTACTGCGACCAAATCCATATCATGTCAAATACACTGATCAAGTCTGAACCGTATCTTGAGCCTGGCAAGCATTCTCAACAAAATGGATGACATATATCCTTGAAATCTTCTTTTTACCCAGGTATTTATCAACACCTACTATCCTGAATGCTGGGTAATATTTGCAATATCAATAGCCTTAATTTTTGAAATGTATATTTAGTCATAGTACTACTACTATGTATTTTAAACCTTAACCCTTTACATTTATATAATGGTATGTTCTTTCTTTGAATTAAGACCATTCCATTTATGTGACAAAGGGGTGTTTTGGTGAAAATTACTGATCAGCAGCCAGATGTTGTAAACCCTGATCAGCCTGCGAGTTACTCGCAAGCTGATCTGGGTTTACAATGGAAGCAAAGGCTATTATAGTCGTGCTTAGCGGGTTAAGGGTTAAAATACCAGCCACAAGGATGAGGAATTTACCATATATCCGTAGTATTGAGCGTCATATCCACCAGCCAGATGACCAAATGTGGCAGCCATGTTGGTACCCTTTGTTGAGGGGAACCCAAGTAGTTTCTCCGACAGCTCGGACAAAACAGCAGCAGTGTCAGCCTAATAATAAACAAGTTAGCAGATTAACAGTTGTCTTTCATCAAACTGTTTTTTTTTGCTCAAGTGATCGTAAAATAACATTTGACCTTAAGTAGAGTTAACTCCATTACTTGAAGAACAATTTTAAAGACAAAACAGCAGCAGTTTTGGACTTATAATGAGCACATTTTCTTCTCTCTAACTGTTTTTGTTCAATGTCTTCTTGTCTTATAACATTTCATTCATGATCGTGTGGACAATTTCACTCCATCATTTTTTCTGAATATCCCATCCCCTTGTGTGTTTTTTAATCAGACACAGAAGTGTTTTGATTGAACTCCTATCAGAGACCTGAGTTTTTCCATGGTTCTCTGATATCTTTCTACATCAATTAGAACGTCATTCACATCATAAAGAGGGACATGTATAAGCTCTGTAGCTTTACTGCATACATTATTTATATAAATAAACAGTTTAAACATTACCTCTGGTTGAGTGTGTATGGTCTGATCAAATGTTCCCAGCAGTATCTGTCTCATATTGAACACTCCAGCGTTGGCTATCCTACTCTGAATCAGCTTGTTGAGAATATCGTCTGGGATTGCAGTACCTGTTTTGTAATGTTTGGACATTCTGTTGAGGGGCTCCCGTTCCCAACACCAGTTCTCCAACATTTGGGACGGAGCCTCCACAAAGTCTCGCTCTACCTTTGTGCCACTGTGAAATTGATATTGATGATAATTTGCAGTGATTCATAAACAAATCTCATGCTATAATGGACCTTTGTTTTTGTGAATAAGATGGTGTTCTTGTATACATGCCTACCTTATAAACACTGTAAAAATATTGCATGAAACAGTAAAGATTATATTTACTGTAATATTACATGAAATGAAAAGAACACATTATATTCACTGAATTTGTACAGCAATTTGTTCAGCAGTTCGTGAGAAGATTCTTGGATGTCATGTTAATATGATTTTAATAAACTTGAAAGACACTGACCTCAGGACCATCCATGCGAAGTTTGGTCAAAATTAGCCAAGCAGTTGGAGGATTTTGTTTGTCTATTATGAGTTTTTCTTATAAATCGTTATATTCGTATTTTGAACTCCCAGGGTGGGATCATTTTTTACCTGAAAGACTTTTATTTGCATAAACTTGATGGTCTAGGATCCTGCGATCATTTCTGAAAAATTCTTGATTCTTTTACACTTTTCTCCTTAAAAATAACTACTCTATTCAGGGGTTCCCAAGAAAATTTAAGGCAATTTAAGGCTTTAACTATTTTTAGTAATAGCAGCCATATTGGATGTCTTGATGACCTAATATTGTGCATAAACTTAAAAAGTATTGATCTTAGGATCATCCACATGAATTTTGGTCAAACTCAGCCAGGTGGTTATGAGAAGTCATGTATGCAAAAGTTAACAAACAATGGACTAAGGGTGGTCACAATAGCTTCGTTAAGCCTTGGCTCAGGTCGGCTATTACATGTCTATCTTTCAATGTATAAGGTACAAACCTGAAGAAGGACAATTCTGTCTGGGCACAAATCTGGTGCATTACATGACCAAACTCATGGAAGTAGGTCTCCACCTGCAACAAAACTCCATTGTATGACCAACCTACATCACACGATCTAACATCACATGATTTAACTACATCATATCTTCAAACAACCAGGCCCAACTATTCAGTTACCAGAATGCATTTTATAACTCAGTTATGAACCATTATAAATTTGTTTAATTTAAAATATGTAAATATTTAAAGAGACAACCTTTACAGTTTTTTCTGTTTATCATATCATTTAAAATTGTTTTTATTTATGCAAGAAATCATTTAAAAAACAAACTGTCTAGATGTATTAAATAAAAGACAAACAAAAAGTAGAACAAATATCAGATGCTGGTTGAGATGGACAACACTGCTGATTAGACTAGAAGGGAGGCAATTCAAGGGTGATTGCTATCTACCATTGGTTGTAGAAGTGGTAACTCAAAGTTTTAAAGTCCTTCTGCCCATCATCAGCCACATTAAATAAACTAAGAACTCTGAATCCCACAGGTTTCTTATGCTCTATTCTTCCACAGTATTCAACTGTGTTCACACTTTCACAAACCTCATCATGTTGCAGAAGGGAAGGTTGGTCTGCAGTTGGTTTTGTGAAGTTGGCCACCATAGCTGCCACAGATACCATTCTGGTCCCATCACTGTTCAGACATCCCGGCTATTCATGGAGGAAAAAGTACATAAAAGATCACTCAAAGTGGAACTCCTATTAATACAGAAAATACAAATCCTGGATGTATTGGAGTATAAGTGATACATTTTAAGTTTTAAGAATTTTATGTGGAGTTTGTGCCACATTATTTAAGAGTTAATGGGTCACAATGATGTCAATATCTAACTAGAACTATCACTGATTGTACCTACATCATGGTGACCGGGAAGCTCCATGAGAGGCATATTCCAGGGTAGACTATTCAGCTACACCCACAATTGTTGTGTGGCGTGTTGAACATTATAACATCAAAGGTTGTTTGTACCAACATCATGGTGACCGGGAAGCTCCATGAGAGGCATATTCCAGGGTAGACTATTCAGCTACACCCACAATTGTTGTGTGGTGTGTTGAACATTATAACATAAAGGTTGTTTGTACCTACATCACGGTGACCGGGAAGCTCCATGAGAGGCATATTCCAGGGTCAGACTATTCAGCTACACCCACAATTGTTTGTGTGGCGTGTTGAACATTATAACATCAAAGGTTGTTTGCATCTACATCATGGTGACCGGAAAGCTCCATGAGAGGCATATTCCAGGGTTAAATTATTCAGCTACACCCACAATTCCTGTTGTGAGGATGTCCAGTAATTCACTTTAAAATTCTCAAATGTTTGGCATTGTCAGTTTTATTATTAAATTATATGTTAATGTTGTTGGTAAATAAACTACATTTTTAAAGGTCATTTTTTCATATTACAGTAAAACTGCATATATTCAAACTCTAACCTGTAGACCAAAGCAAGCAGCATGTCCGTATTTACCCTCCCTCGGGAACAAGTCCAGGTAGAAATAGCCTAGCACTACTTTACTCTGGTTGTCTGTTACACTGTACTGAAACATATGTACATAGATATATAGCAGGAACCCAGCAATGCTTTACTCTGGTAGTCTGTTACACTGTTCTGAAACATATATACATAGATATAGAGCAGGAACCCAGCAATGCTTTACTCTGGTTGTCTGTCACACTGTACTGAAACATATGTACATAGATATAGAGCAGAAACCCACCAATGCTTTACTCTGGTAGTCTGATACACTGTACTGAAACATATATACATAGATATAGAGCAGGAACCCAGCAATGCTTTACTCTGGTTGTCTGTCACACTGTACTGAAACATATATACATAGATATATAGCAGGAACCCAGCAATGCTTTACTCTGGTAGTCTGATACACTGTACTGAAACATATATACATAGATATAGAGCAGGAACCCAGCAATGCTTTACTCTGGTTGTCTGTCACACTGTACTGAAACATATATACATAGATATAGAGCAGGAACCCAGCAATGCTTTACTCTGGTAGTCTGTTACACTGTACTGAAACATATATACATAGATATAGAGCAGGAACCCAGCAATGCTTTACTCTGGTTGTCTGTCACACTGTACTGAAACATATATACATAGATACAGAGCAGGAACCCAGCAATGCTTTACTCTGGTAGTCTGTTACACTGTACTGAAACATATATACATAGATATAGAGCAGGAACCCAGCAATGCTTTACTCTGGTTGTCTGTCACACTGTACTGAAACATATATACATAGATATAGAGGAGGAACCCAGCAATGCTTTACTCTGGTTGTCTGTCACACTGTACTGAGATAAATATACACAAACACATCTGGATATTAGGCTGTCCATATAGATATCGGGTGGAGAAGAGGTCCTACATCAACACAATACATTTACTAGATGGGGTCCTATTTTGACAAATTACATTCATTAGCTGGTGTCCTATATTTTTAGACAATACTTTCACTAGGTGGAATCCTACGTCGAGACAACAGATGTTTTTTGAACTCCGAGCTTTCATTAGTATTAAGACTGACCAAGTTTGGTAAAAATCAGATACAAAGTAAAGGTGATAGAGCGCTGACAAAGCAAAATATAGCATTTTTCATTACATCAAAGGCCGTAATTATTATGTTTATTATCCAATATAATTTATATTAGTCAGGGCTTTCACTGATAAAAGGGCTCTGGCCAAGTCTAGTAAAGATTGGATGCAAAAAGAAGGTGCTAGAGCATCGACACCAAAACAATTAATGGATGGATAACGGACAATATACTATGGCATAAGCCCTCCTGGTCCTTTGCCAGTAGAGCTAACAAGAGCATTGCCTTGCCCCATCGGATAACATACCTGAACTTCAGGTTTAGTCTTTTTCTAAGGGACATGACAAAAAATAGTCATTCAGTCCATTCAATCTAATTTTTGTGGGAAAAGAAGGTTGGTTCAGTAAAGAAGGGTAGTTAAGTGTCAAAGCCTTAGCACTGATAACTAAGCAATTAAAGCCAAGGTAAAATGCCAGGTTAAAACCTTTTTCAAAAGGAAATAATTAAAACAAGAGGTCAATGACCTTGAAGCTTTTTTGAAAATCTATTTTTAACCGTGGCGGCCATCTTGAATTTCCGGCCGACCTGAAATTTTGCTAGGATCAATTAGACATTAAGAGCAACATTCCTGTGAAGTTTCATGAAAATCTGTCAAGTAGTTTTAGAGGAGTAGTCGCTACAAGTTTTTATTATATAACTCTATGTAAACAAAGATGGCCGCTGGCAGCCATGTTAAACGTCAAATCAAAACGGTTTTTTAACAAGGACCAACATCATGTCATACTGATCATTTTAGAAAAAGTCCCATATCAATATCTCTTATAGTTTTGAAGAAGTAGTCGCTACAAACTTATTTATTTTAAATCTATTTTTAGCTGTGGCAGCCATCTTGACTTTCCGGCCGACCTGAAATTTTTCTAGGATCAACTAGACATCAAGAGCAACATTCCTGTGAAGTTTCATGAACATCCGTCAAGTTGTTTCAGAGAAGTAGTCGCTACAAGTTTTTACTATATAACTCTATGTAACCAAAGATGGCCACTGGCAGCCATGTTAAACGTCGAATCAAAATAATTTTCCACAAGGATCAACATCATGTCATGCTGATCATTTTAGAAAAAGTCCCATATCAATATCACTTATAGTTTTCAAGAAGTAGTCGCTACAAACTTATTTTTTAAAAATCTATTTTTAGCTGTGACGGCCATCTTGAATTTCTGGCAGATCTGAAATTTTGCTAGGATCAATATGACATCAAGAGCAACATTCCTGTAAAGTTTCATGACAATCCGCCAAGTAGTTTCAGAGGAGTAGTCGCTACAAGTTTTTACTATATAACTCTTAAGTAAACAAAGATGGCCGCTGGCAGCCATGTTTAACGTTGAATCAAAACGATTTTTGACAAGGATCAACATCATGTCATGCTGATCATTTTAGAAAAAGTCCCATATCAATATCTATAATAGTTTTCAAGAAGTAGTCGCTACAAACTTGTATTTTAAAACTCTATTTTTAGCTTTGGCGGCCATCTTGGATTTCACATCAACATGAATTTTTGCTAGGATCAACTAGACTTTATGGGCAACATTTCTGTAAAGTTTCATGAATATCCATCCAGTAGTTTCAGAGGAGTTGTCGCTACAAATAAAAGTTTACGGACAGACGGACGGACGACAGACGCCGCACCACGGCATAAGCTCTGCTGATCTCTGATCAGTCGAGCTAAAAATTCAGAGAGATATGGACCTTATTCTGTTGATGCTAAATATGTGTATGCAATTTTGATGTTGTAGACCCAATGCTTTGAAAGTTATTAGCCACAATCTCTTATCAACTAAAAGTTAACAGACAGACGGACAAAGCTACAACATGATACGTCTCATCTAAAGATGAGCGTATGATAAATGAAATAGTAAAGAAAACATCTGTAAATAAGATGGAAAATAAAGTTTGTAATGAACTAGAAGGCCACATTTGACCAACACCAATGTCAATCACAAGAGATATTACATTAATGTCATTGACAGTGGGGGATGCATGTCGGATATGACCTATATTTCATCAAAATTTGCACATGATGTTAGATGCATATAAGGAAAATTCTGGTGAATTTTGGTGAAAATCCTGCGAGAAAGAAGCAAGACACGCATGTCGTAGCAGAGACCGGACGTGACCTATATTTCATCGAAAGTAGGTCATAGCGGCCCGAAATTTTGAAAATGATGTTAGATACAGATAAGGAATATTCTGGTGAAATTTGGTGAAAAACCTGCAAGAAAGAAGCAAGATGCTCATGTCGTAGTAGACAGCGGATGTGACCTATATTTTGTCGAAAGTAGGTCACAGCGATGCAAAATTTTGCAGTTGATGTTAGATGCATATAAGGAACATTCAGGTGGTTTGGTGAAAATCCTGCGAGAAAGAAGCAAAATACGCATGTCGTAGCGGGAGACCGGACGTGACCTATATTTCGTCGAAAGTAGGTCACAGCGACCCGAAATTGTATATATGATGTAAGATTCATATAATAATGAACATTCTGGTAGAATTTGGTGAAAATTCTGCATGTAACGAAGGATATTAAGAAATGAAAATCGGACGCATGGACAAACTAACGAATGGACGGATGGGGACTGAAACACATACACCCGGACGAAATTGATCGCTAAGTCGAGATCCGTGAACAAGCTCGACAAAGATAACAGTTATTATTGTTGTTTTTCCAAAACTGTATATAAATCCATTACCATTGACACATCTTCATGCCAGACTTCTGCTCCCTCGACCAGATCAAACTTCAGTCCTAGTAGTTCCTGAAACAAGATTGGTTTACATTTACAAAGAACTCAGTCAGTTGTACTCAATCTTTCTCACAACAGTAGAAACAAATAGTACATACATGTTTGAATATGTTCTTCTAATTCTCTCGCTATTTCTTACAGTTCCAAACAACAAGAATTTAGTTGTGTTCAAAGTTCCATTTTGTTTTGTAGGGACAGATAACAGAGGAATTGGGAAAAAATTCTATGTTATAATAAGATGGCAGAAAATCTTAACGCCATTTACCACAAATTTAACTGATCCAAACCCAAACAATTACATTTTCTATCAAATTCCAACATAAAGGTCAAGGTCAACAGCCGACACTTAATAGGAATGTAAAGTGAAGGTCAAAGTCAACAGCCTACACTTAATAGGAATGTAAAGTGAAGGTCAGAGTCAACAGCCTACACTTAATAGGATGTAAAGTGAAGGTGAAGGTCAACAGTCTACACTTAATAGGAATGTGAAGTGAAGGTCAAGGTCAACAGTCTACACTTAATAGGAATGTAAAGTGAAGGTCAAGGTCAACAGTCTACACTTAATAGAAATGTAAAGTGAAGGTCAAGGTCAACAGGCTACACTTAAAAGGAATGCCATGTGAAGGTCAAGGTCAACAGCCTACGCTTAATAGGAATGTAAAGTAAAGGTCAATATGTATACATATATGTTAAGACACTGAGCTAAAATCAAATGAAACTTTGTTCAAATTTAAGTTTGTGAGGAAAATGACCAAAACACAGAACTTGAATGTTGACGCTGCCGTCACCAAAAAAGCAACACATGTCTCTTCAGTGTGGTTGACAGTTGTGTGAACTTCCATGGAAATCCATTCAAATTTATGGCAGAGACATGATTGTTTCGGACGGAAGGGCGAACATACATTTTGACTCATTTGACATTTGAAGTGTAACCTTGACCTTTGAGATACGGACCCGATTCTTGCACACAACACATCTTCTCATTGTGGTCAACATTTGTGTGAATTTTCTTGGAAATCTTTGACAGTTCTTTCAAAGTTATGGGTGAGGTATGATTGTTCTCGATGGAAGGAAGAACTGACAAACGGACAATTACTACATGCCTCCCTACGGAAGTGCATAAACATCTCTCCAGTGATTCAAAAGTTATAACGCAGACTTGAAATGTAGGACCAATGAATGATACAATGTATAAAGCAGTGACAAAACCCTTCGCTGAAATATTCATTAAATTATAAATCTTAATACACAGTATGTTTATAAGTCCTAGATTTCTTATTTTTTGTAAAAAATGTTTATTTATAAGACAGTTTGTTTTTATTTATATGTAAGAACAAACCTGTTTTACCTTTAGGGGTCCATAAAAATGAAAAAAACAATCTACCTGGTAGATATCGAGCAATCCCTTGGTAACAACATCCATGGGGAAGTATTCTTTGAGTACGCTTTGGTCAACGGCATATTTCTTCTCCTCCACCATGGTCATATAGTAGCGATAGTCCCACATGTTGATGGTGCCATCATTGTCGTACCCATACTTCTCACACTGGCAATAAATGGATAATGTAGTGACAGACGTGGATATTTATGTATAATGTTAATGATGGATAACATGAAATGAAGTACAAACTTGTATAAGCCACCGCTAAAGACGGTGAGAAAAAACGGTCGCTTAGAACAATGGTTGTTATATACACTGAAAGATTAAAAAACATATTCATAATTAGCGCTATCCGAATTCAAGACTACTTGAACAGTAATGGTAAATAGTAAAGCTGTTGTCTATCGACAAATTTGCAGCCATTAAATTAGTGATAATCTGCGTAAAATAAAGAACTAACATTAAATTATGAAGTTTGTGTTATTGTTTGTTAATATTTCTTAGGCTTTAATGAAGGCATAAAAATCTCAGTGACACAATGCAACCATGATCAGCAGTTTTTAGAGGTCATATTTGTGAAAAAGGTGGTCATATAAGAAAATTGGTCACTGAATACACTTGGTCGTATAAACAATTTTAACTGTAATACAGGATAGCAACTGCGGTAATCTTGAATGATATTTAAATGAAATGCATCAAACTATGCCGAAGAAAATTCAAAAGCTAAACTATTATACACTGAAAATAAATGTCTCAATTAAAGGTGAAGTCTGTTGCAGAACCACGATTTCTATAAAATGACTGTGAACCTCAGTGAAGCTTGTTTAAGAAAACCATTACAAAATGTAGGTTTTATGGGTGCCGAGGCAATATGGGCATGAGAAGCCCAGTGTGCACCTTTCTTAATCTGTCTATGCTTGTACTCACATCTTCTTGTTTAAACTGTTTGAAGAGTTCTATATCTTTATTTTTCAGTGGCATCAACTTCTGACTGAGATCCTTCAGGAATGTCGCAACAATTTCTGGTGTCTTTGCCATACGCATGTCCAGCACAAAAGCCGCATGTGTTGGAAAACCTAACAACTTTGCTTTCTAGAAAACAAATGCAATGCATGGCATGAGATACGACCCTGCCCACAGTGGATATCTGACTATGAGTATCACTAATTCTTTATTATTAAATTTATCATTTCACTCTGGCCACACAATCAGATAATTGTGTTGCACCCGCTCCATTTATGGTGTTAAACCTAAAGGGACATCTGGCAAATATATTATTGGTGTAATAAACTAGAAAATGTGGCCATAGGGACCCGAATGCCTCGCTAAAGGGTTATCGGTTGCTTACAAAATGGAGTAACAAAATAGTGTAACAAAATGTGGAGTAACAAAATGTAAAGTGTTATATTAAAAGGCAAGTTATATGGACCTTATTTGGGTAGGAACATAATGGTGCCATATAGATGTAAGTGTGTATGAAGTTTGAATACTGTCAGGCTTTTGGTATGTGAGTGATTTACTTAATAAACAAGAGGACCAAGATGGCCCTAAATCGAGTACTGGCCCATTATCAAACTTCTTCGAAATATTATGGTCATATACAATCTGTGCAAGTTTGGTTAAGATTGTTCAAGAAATGTGGCTTTTGATATAAAGAAAAAGACAAAGTTTGGTAAAGATCAAATACAAAATGAAGTTTTGCTTGAGTGTAACCCCTTGGGCAGGGCCAAATGTGACCCCATGGCTACATGTAAATTATGAGAGCTGTGTGCTTGTGGTTTCAAAGAAGATTTTTAAGTGTTTCCCTATAAATGTGTATGTAAAACATGTGACTCATGGGACAGGGCCAAATGTGACCATTTGAATAAACTTGGTAAAGGACCATAAGCTCATAGTAAATGTAAAATATTAAACTTCTGGCTCTTGCAGTTTCAGAGAAAAAAATCTAAAAAAATAAAAAATAATTTTTTGAACCAAGGTTTCTTACGGAAAAAAAAAAGCCTCCAGTGAGATTTGAACCCACAACCTTTGGGGTCGATCTGGCTGGTTTTCAAACTCGTCCGCGCTTTCATTGATATCAACAATCTGGCCAAGTTTGGTTAAGATCAAATAATAAATGAAGGTGCTAAAGTGTTCACAAGGCAGAAAATGGCATTTTTCAGAAAAAACAAGGGCCATAACTCCGGTCTTACTGATCCGATTTGGCTGGTTTTCATACTTGTCCGAGCTTTCACTGATATTAACAATCTGTGCAAATTTAGTAAAGATCAAATAATAAATGAAGGTGCTAGAATGTTCACAAGGCAGAAAATGGCATTTTCCAGGGAAAAAACAAGGGCTATAACTCTGGTGTTACTGATCTGATGTGGTTGGTTTTCAAACTTGTCTGAGCTTTCATTGATATTAACAATCTGTGCAAGATTGGTAAAGATCTGATGAACAACGAAGCCCCTATCGTCTTAACGAGGCAAAATATAGCATTGTTAACAAAATCAAGGGCCATAACTCTGCTGTTACTATTCCGATACGGCTGGTTTTGAACTTGTCCGAGCTTTCATTTATATTAACAATGTGGTAAAGTTTGGTAAAGATAGGATGAAAAATGAAGGCCCTATCGTTTTAACGAGGCAAAATATAGAATTTTGAACTAAATCAAGGGCCACAACTCCACTGTTACTGGTCCGATATGAATGATTTTCGAACTTGTCCGAGCCTACATTGATATTAACAATCTGATAAAGTTTGGTAAAGATCGGATGAACAATGAAGCCCCTATCGTCTTAACTAGGCAAAATATAGCATTTTTAACTAAATCAAGGGCCATAACTCCGCTGTTACTAGTCCGATATGGCGGGTTTTCAAACTTTTCCGAGCTTTCATTGATATTAACAATGTGGTAAAGTTTGGTAAAGATCGGATGAACAATGAAGCCCCTATCGTCTTAACGAGGCACAATATAGCATTTTTATCTAAATCAAAGGCCATAACTCCGCTGTTACTAGTCCGATATGGCGGGTTTTCGAATTTGTCCCAGGTTTCATTGATATTAACAATGTGGTAAAGTTTGGTAAAGATCGGATGAACAAGAGGCCCAAGAGGGCCTGTGGACGCTCTACTGGCTCAAGATAAAGTTTATGTATAAGGGGCCATAAGTTTTTCAAAAATCATTCAACCAGAACATGGCAATGACAGGTGCAATTAGGCTTAGTAATGATCATTCTCGCCAAGATTCGCTGAAATCTGGCAAAGAGTTCAGAAGAGACTAATCTGGACAAAGTTTGTGTATTAAAACATTTAAAGGGTCACAACTCTGCCAAAAATCATTCAACCGAAATATGGCGATGATATGCACAACTAGGCTTGATTCTGATCATCCTTGTCAAGTTTCGTCTATATCCAGCCAGGGGATCAGGAGAACTAGCCCGGAAAAAAATTGTAGTATCAAAATCCTTTAAAGGGCCATATCTCTGCCAAATATCTGTAAACCGGAACGTGACGATGACATGCACAACTAGGCTTGGTGCTGATCATCCCTGCAAAGTTTCATTGAAATCTGGCGAGGGGTTCAGGAGAAGTAGATCAGACAAAGTTTGTGTATTAAAACCTTTAAAGGGCCATTATTCTGCCAAAAAATCATTCAACCGGAATACGGCAATGATTTGCACAACTAGACATGGAATTGATCATCCCTAAAAAGCTTCGTTTAAATCCGGCCAGGGGTTCAGGAGAACTAGTCAGAACAAAGTTTGTGTATTAAAACCTTTAAAGGGCCATAACTCCGCCAAAAATCATTCAACCGGAACAAGGGGATGATTTGCACAACTAGACATGGAATCGATCATCCCTAAAAAGTTTTGTTTAATCCGGCCAGGTGTTCAGGAGAACTAGTCAGAACAAAGTTTGTGCATTAAAACCTTTAAAGGGCTATCACTCTGCCAAAATCATTCAACTGGAACATGGTGACTATGTACAACTAGGCTTGGTACTGATCATCCCTGCAAAGTTTCATTGAAATCCGGCCAAATGAAGGCCCTTTCGTCTTAATAAGGCCAAGATATATATGCATATTTCAGAAAATCAAGTGCCATGTCTCCGATGTAAATGGTCCAATCTGGATGGTTTTCGAACTTGTCCAAGCTTTCATTGATATTAACAATCTGGTAAAGTTTCTTAAAGATCGGATGAAAGATGAAGGCCCTATCGTCTTAATGAGGCAAAATATAGGATTTTTAACAAAATCAAGGGCCATAACTCCAATGTTACTGGTCTGACCTGGCTGGTTTTCGAACTTGACCGAGCTTTCATTTATATTAACAATCTAGTAAATTTAATTAAAGATCGCATGAAAAAGGAAGGCCCTATCATCTTAACGAGGCAAAATATAGCATTTTTAACTAAATCAAGGGCCATAACACATCCGTTACTGGTCCGATCTGGCTGGTTTTCGAAACAGTCTGAGCTGTCATTGATATAAACAATCAGTTAAAGTTTGGTAAAGATCAGATGAATGATGCTGGCCCTATCGAATTAACGAGGCAAAATATAGCATTTTTAACTAAATCAAGGGCCATAACTCCAATGTTACTGGTGCGATCTGCCTGGTCTTCGAAACTGTCCAAGATTTCATTTATATAAACAATATGGTAAAGATTGGTAAAGATCGAATGAAAGATAAAGGCACTATCGTCTTAACGAGTCAAAATGTAGCATTTTTAACTAAATCAAGGGCCATAACTCCGCTGTTAATGGTCCGACCTAGCTGGTTTTCGAACATTTCCGAGCTTTCATTTATATTAACAATCTGGTAAAGATTGGTAAAGATTGGATGAAAGATGAAGGCCCTATCGTATTAATGAGGCTAAATATAGCATTTTTACAAACAAGGGCAATAACTCCGCTGTTAATGGTCAGATCTAGCTGGTTTTCAAACTTGTCAAGAGCTTCCATTGATATTAACAATCTGTGCAAGTTTGGTAAAATCAAATAATAAATGAAGGTGCTACAGTGTTCACAAGGCTTAATAACATTTTTCAGCAGAACAAGGGCCATAACTCCGGTGAAATTATTTTGATCTTGCCGTTTTTCGAACTTGTCCGAGCTTTCATTGATATAAAGACACTGGCAAAGATAAGAAAAGGTCCGATTAATATTGAAGGCCCTAGAGTGTTCACAAGGCAGAAAATAGCATTTTTCAGAAAAAACAAGGGCCGTAACTCTGGTGTTACTGATCCAATTTAGCTGGTTTTCGAACTTATTTGAGCTTTCATTGATATTAACAATCTGTGCAAGTTTGGTAAAGATCAAATAATAAATGAATGTGCTAGAGTGTTCACAAGGCAGAAAATGGCATTTTTCAGAACAAGGGCCATAACTCTGGTGTTACTGATCTAGTTCAGCTGATTTTCGAACTTGTCCAAGCTATGATTGGTATTAACAATATGTGCAAATTTGATAACGTTCAAATAATAAATGAAGGTGCTAGAGCGTTCACAAGACAGAAAATAGCAATTTTCAGAAAAAACAAGGGCCATAACTCCTGTGTTACCGATCCGATTTGGCTGGTTTTCGAACTTGTCCGAGCTTTCATTGATATTAACAATCTGTGCAAGTTTGGTAAAGATCAAATAATAAACGAAGGTGCTAGAGTGTTCACAAGGCCTAATATGGCATTTTTCAGAAAAACAAGGGCCAAAAAATCCGCTGAAATTATTCCGATCTGGCTGGTTTTCGAACTTGTCCGAGCTTTCATTGATATTAACAACCTGTTAAAGTTTGGTAAAGATCAGATGAAAAATGAAGGCCCTAGAGTTGTCACAAGACAAAAGTTAACAACGGACGACGTACAGACGACGGACAACTCGCCATCCCATAAGCTCTGCTGGCCTTCGGCCAGTAGAGCTAAAAATGAAGGCCCTATCGTCTTAACGAGGCAAAATATATTAATATAGCATTTTTTACTTAATCAAGGGCCATAACTCCGCTGTTACTGGTCCGATCTGGCTGGTTTTTGAACTTGGCCCAGCTTTCATTGATATTAACAACATGTTAAAGTTTAGTAAAGATCGGATGAAAAATGAAGGCCCTATCGTCTTAATGAGACAAAAGTTAACGACGGACGGACGGACGACGGACAGACACATACAACTCGCCCTTGGCTAGCAGAGCTAAAAACTGCGTACTATACAAGGTAAAATACGGTAGATGTAACTGTGTATGAAGTTTGAAAACTGTACGGTTTTTGGTATCTCAGAAATTGACTTAATATTTATAAATCAAGTAAATTAAATTATATGGCAATGAAGGTTTATACAAGTTTTTACAACCCCACTGTAGCTGCCACGGAGCAGGTCATTTGTGTGCTATGGCGTCGCCTTGAAAACCAACGACAACCTAACATTATAAATGATGAAAAATGCCAGAAATAACAAACGCAATTGTTATTTAGTTAGATATTTCTATTATTTATGGTTTGCATTAAATAAATAGTTCACTTCATTTTTGGAAAATTATGTTTTATAAGTATATCTCAGCTTCGGAAAGAGATCATACAAATTTCAATCGAGTAACAAATAGCATAGTCATTCCAAAAGACCTGTTTATTGAACATATATTGCTATTCTTAATTTATTATCATATATATTTTGAAGAAAATATGTAAATTTTAAAACTTTATTGTTGTTTTTGTATTTCATTTTTGTATTCATTTTTTTTGTTTTATTAAAAGTTCAAATTATTTTATATTTCATTAACCTTTAAGAGCTCCGTGATTTTTTTCCGACGTCGTCAATTCCAACTTAAAAGCAAGGAAGTGTTCGTCTACTTATTTATATTTATCATAGTTCACCTTGTTCAATATTCATAAAATTTCATAACTGTAATTTTGAAATACAGTGACAGTGCCACTTTAGTTGTGTATTTTTGCCGACGATTTTCCTTTTATTTAGCCATTCATTGTAACATAACTAGACATGGTATCGATTTTTTGTTTAAATCATTTGATTACAACATGTATGAATCTTAAAAGTTTACGTCAATAAATTCGTGCGATATCGAGTACACGTATTATTTTAACAGCCCTTGATCAGTCAATAACCCTTTGCAAGATCTGAATCACTAAGAAGTACTATATTTGAACGGGAGGTAAACATAAACTGACTGTTGTATAAATCATAATGCACCTATCAATGTTTACCACACAGAGCTGAAGGACAAGGGCAAATAACCTGTAGATTACACAGCAACCAGAAAAACCCGGGTCATTCCATCCTAGAAAGTAGCACATCTAAACAACTTAAAAAACTAGGGCTGTAAAAAATACAAGGCATGATGAATATGAATATTTATTCACGAATATTCAGTAAAGAAACAAGAGCAAACAAGAGGCCCAAGAGGGCCTGTGAACGTTCTACTGGCTGTTATACCATTGATGAATCGAGTCGTACTACATGGTGTCTAGAGTGTACACAAGGTTTTTCAAGTATTTGACCTAGTGACCTAGTTTTCGACCCCATGGGACCCATTTTCGAACTTGACCAAAATATAATTAAGACATCATTTCGACAAAGTTTCATCAAGATCGGGTCAGAAATATGGCCTCTAGAGTGTACACAAGGTTTTTCAAGTATTTGACCTAGTGACCTAGTTTTTGACCCTGTGTGACCCATTTTCGAACTTTAGCAAGCTATAATTGAGACAAATATTCTGACAAAATTGCATCAAGATCGGGTCAAAAATATGGCCTCTAGAGTGTACACAAGGTTTTTCCAATATTTGACCTAGTTTTTAACTTCATGTGACCCATTTCCGAACTTGATCAAGATATAATTAAGATAAACAATTTGACAAAGTTTCATCAAGATTGGGTAACAAATATGACCTCTAGAGTGTACACAAGTTTTTTCAAGTATTTGACCTAGTGACCTAGTTTTTGACCCCACATGACCCATTTTTAAACATGACCGAGATTTCATTGAGACAAACATTCTGACAAAGTTTCATCAAGATCGGGTCAAAAATATGGCCTCTAGAGTGTACACACGGTTTTTCCAAAGTTTGACCTAGTGACCTAGTTTTTAACACCATGTGACCCATTTTTGAACTTGACCAAGATATAATTAAGACAAACATTTTGACAAAGTTTCATCAAAATTGGGTCAGAAATACGGCTTCTAGGTGTACACAAGGTTTTTCAAGTATTTGACCTAGTGACCTAGTTTTTGACCCCACATGACCCATTTTCGAACTTGACCGAGATTTCATTGAGGCAAACATTCTGACAAAGTTTCATGATGATTGCATCAGAAATGTGGCCTCTAGAATGTACACAAGAAAAGTTAACGGACGACGGAAAACGGACAACACACCATCCCATAAGCTCTGCTGGCCCTTGGCCAGTAGAGCTAAAAACAAACTTTACCGAGCTGTTATTGACATTAACAATCTGGTAAAGTTTGGTAAAGATCGAATGAAAAAAAATATGGCGTCTAGAGTGTACACAAGGTTTTTCAAGTATTTGACTTAGTGACCTAGTTTTTGACCCCATGGGACCCATTTTCGAACTTGACGAAAATATAAATAAGACACCATTTCGACAAAGTTTCATCAAGATCGGGTCAGAAATAGGGCCTCTAGAGTGTACACAAGGTTTTTCAAGTATTTGACCTAGTGACCTAGTTTTTGACCCTGTGTGACCCATTTTCGATTTTTAGCAAGCTATAATTGAGACAAATATTCTGACAAAATTGCATCAAGATCGGGTCAAAAATACGGCCTCTACAGTGTACACACGGTTTTTCCAAAGTTTGACCTAGTGACCTAGTTTTTAATACCATGTGACCCATTTTTGAACTTGACCAAGATATAAATAAGACAAACATTTTGACAAAGTTTCATCAAGATTGGGTCAGAAATACAGCTTCTAGAGTGTACACAAGGTTTTTCAAGTATTTGACCTAGTGACCTAGTTTTTAACCCCATGTTACCCATTTTCAAACTTGACCAAGATATAATTAAGACAAACATTCTGACAAAGTTGCATCAAGCTCGGGTCAAAAATATGGCCTCTAGAGTGTACACAAGGTTTTTCCAATATTTGACCTAGTGACCTAGTTTTTAACTTCATGTGACCCATTTCCGAACTTGATCAAGATATAATTAAGATAAACAATTTGACAAAGTTTCATCAAGATTGGGTACCAAATATGACCTCTAGAGTGTACACAAGTTTTTTCAAGTATTTGACCTAGTGACCCAGTTTTTGACCCCACATGACCCATTTTTGAACATGACCGAGATTTCATTGAGACAAACATTCTGACAAAGTTTCATCAAGATCGGGTCAAAAATATGACCTCTAGAGTGTACACACGGTTTTTCCAAAGTTTGACCTAGTGACCTAGTTTTTAACACCATGTGACCCATTTTTGAACTTGACCAAGATATAATTAAGACAAACATTTTGACAAAGTTTCATCAAAATTGGGTCAGAAATACGGCTTCTAGAGTGTACACAAGGTTTTTCAAGTATTTGACCTAGTGACCTAGTTTTTGACCCCACATGACCCATTTTCGAACTTGACTGAGATTTCATTGAGACAAACATTCTGACAAAGTTTCATGATGATTGCATCAGAAATGTGGCCTCTAGAGTGTACACAAGTTTTTTTCAAGTATTAGACCTAGTGACCTAGTTTTTGACCCCACATGACCCATTTTTAAACACTACCGAGATTTCATTGAGACAAACATTCTGACAAAGTTTCATCATGATCGGGTCAAAAATATGGCCTCTAGAGTGTACACACGGTTTTTCCAAAGTTTGACCTAGTGACCTATTTTTGAACACCATGTGACCCATTTTTAAACTTGACCAAGATATAATTAAGACAAACATTTTGACAAAGTTTCATCAAGATTGGGTCAGAAATACGGCTTCTAGAGTGTACACAAGGTTTTTCAAGTATTTGACCTAGTGACCTAGTTTTTGACCCCACATGACCCATTTTCGAACTTGACTGAGATTTCATTGAGACAAACATTCTGACAAAGTTTCATGATGATTGCATCAGAAATGTGGCCTCTAGAGTGTACACAGGTTTTTTTCAAGTATTTGACCTAGTGACCTAGTTTTTGACCCCACATGACCCATTTTTAAACACTACCGAGATTTCATTGAGACAAACATTCTGACAAAGTTTCATCATGATCGGGTCAAAAATATGGCCTCTAGAGTGTACACACGGTTTTTCCAAAGTTTGACCTAGTGACCTAGTTTTTAACACCATGTGACCCATTTTTGAACTTGACCAAGATATAATTAAGACAAACATTTTGACAAAGTTTCATCAAGATTGGGTCAGAAATACGGCTTCTAGAGTGTACACAAGGTTTTTCAAGTATTTGACCTAGTGACCTAGTTTTTGACCCCACATGACCCATTTTCGAACTTGACCGAGATTTCATTGAGACAAACATTCTGACAAAGTTTCATGATGATTGCATCAGAAATGTGGCCTCTAGAGTGTACACAAGAAAAGTTAACGGACGACGGACGGACGGACGACGGACGACGGAAGACGGACAACACACGATCCCATAAGCTTGGCCAGCAGAGCTAAAAACAGAACAGGTCGTTAACTCATAAGTTAATCAGTCTTAGTAAAATTAAACAGTAATAAATATAAAAGCAGGTCAGATAGTAATATTTTTCTTTAAAAAGATGAGCATATCAAGATCTATAAACATATTCTCCGATTTGAGGGCTGCCCGTTACTTAATGCAGAGAAACCAATGTTTTAGGGACATGATTATAAATGAATTTTATCAGATTTTATTAATAAATTTAATCAATAAACCCATGTTGCTAATCTCAAAATGTTACTGAAAGCATGTACAAATATCTGGCCGTAAAGGTTTGCCTTTAAAGGCAGTGAAGATTGAAGAAATAAACAACTTGATGTACAACATGTATACTGTGACAGAAACCACAAACTATTCTTTAAATCCATGAAAGGATGGCTGTATTTTGAAATATGGTTAGTATTGAACTCTTAGTTACACTCTATTATTTGTATTCGAATAGCAGTGCAGCGAATACCGAATATGATTCTAATATGGGACATTTTCGATTCATCGAATATTTGAGTGTATCATTACACCTCTATTAAAAACACAATTTTGTTAAAAGTGCTCTGTGTGAAAGTTATCACTGATGCATACATTAAGACATTAACATGATGCAAGGTGAAGAGATTTACTTTGAATCATCACAGACATATTAATAAACAGATAGGAAACTTCCTATCTTAACCAATGAAGTAACCAAAATATCACGTGGCACCTTAACTTTTCCTTCTATCTCCTCTCTCAATTATTCACTGATTTTGATGAGAATACATTCAAACAATTCATAGTGAATAGCAAAATGGTATTATAATAATTTATGTTTATTTTGAAAGTTAGAAATTGTATAAAAAGATGTTTAAAGTTAAAAATGTCATCATTTTTCGCCTTTCTCTTAAAAATCAAGGTTTTGACATAGTCAAAGTTTCCGTCAAACTCCTTTTTTGCTCTAAATGTAAGAGAAAGAAAAATACTATCATTGGAAAGAAAATTAAATTTGTGATGGTATTTGGCATGAATAAAACTTGTATCTATAAAACTCTTCATAATATGTCTGTTTAAAGTTGGGAAATAATTTGTGAAATTTTCGCACTGTGCCACGTGAAATTAGGTAATTTTGGTAGTGTCCAATCTATTTGTTATTAGGTCTGTGGAATCATTAAGGAGGATGAAATTGGTGTTTTTTTATCTGTTTTATTATTGTGTCGACTCTTGACTCAAAAGAAGGGTGCAGAGAATTTGACTCAGTCTTGCCTCTTGCCTGGGATATGTCAGGACTACTTGATGCCCATTTTCGATGTTCATTTCCCGCTAAAATAGTTTCTACTACAATCGACAACAGTAAAGATCATTATATAATGTAAGCATTAGTATAACAGCAGAATACAGACTTACCTGATCTCGTAATCCCACTAATTCTTCCAATATGGCAGTATTTTCTTTCACACATCTATGAACACAGAAAAACTGTTAATAAATCAGTCTTGAATAAAAGTTCCATATCTTTGTTATGGTGAAGAACAAAAAGGTCCAAGCCCAAATGGGCCTGATGTGCTACTGATATTAAAGGTCCCAGTTGAATGTACAATGCCGTTATGAATGATTTATTGTGGGTTAACTATATGTACCTCCAAGGATGCCATGCTGCATTAATGACATATAGTTTGTAGTTTAAGTATAATGAAATCTCTTTTGTAATCATCTGAAATGCAGATTTTAAATATTATGATTATTATAATCTGTTAATTAGTATATCTCTCACTAAACGACACCAATATTTTAGGCCGAAAAAGTTGAACACGGGGTCTAACTATCTAAGGCATTACTCTTTAGCTAGGCAGAGTTGCCTTATTCAGAATATGAAGGCTTAAGGTTTGAATCCCCTTGAAAGTCATTAGATTCAATTTCTCTCTCTCAATTTCTATATATATGACTTCCCACTCATGCAACCCAGTTTGTTTCCAATACGTGGAATATTGTAAGTATGCAAGACAGTACAATATTGTACGTAGGTCTTCTGCTTAGGCACATAGCACTTTCCCACCTCCATGTTTCCTCCCACAACAAGCCCCTAATTGTGACATCACCATAACCATTGACAGTTATATGTACTAAGTTTTAGCTTATTTTGTAACTGATGTTAAACAGATTATGTTTTGATACTTGATCACCTTGAATTGAATGCTATCTCGAGTTTCTTCCGTGTTTCTGGATTGTGGGCCTTCTTCATGCAGGGAAAGTAATGTGGATACTTGAGTGTCACTTTACACTTGCCATCGTCTGTCTACAAGAATACAACATGAACATTAAAAATTAAAGTTTATTACATGAACTCAGAGCTCTAGATAAGCTGCGTATCTGCGTAATTTACGCAAATAAACGAGCCAAAAAAAACGCAAAAGATTTCTTTCTATGCGTACTAAAACCTTAAAAAAAATTTAAGAAAAACATAACGATTTATTTCAATGCGTATCGAAACAAATACACTGCATTTCGCAATCTCCATCTTCTGAATTAAATAGTTTGATTGAATGTTGAATTGTTCTGTTCCGTACTCGTCACAAGTTTGTAGAATATGTTCCTAGTACTGTATGATGCAAGACTTGATTAGAACATATTGAGAACGAGTCTACGTTTGACTAAACGAACATTTCACAGTCGGGTTTCGGGTTATGTTTACTTTATAAACGTGTTGAATTGAGGTACTGTTAATAAGGTAATGTAATCCTGTCTGCGTATTGATATCCCGTAAAATTTTCCCGTAAAATACAAATAGATGTCAGGTAAAAGCGTTAGCGGAAGGAAAAAATGCATAAACATCGTTCCAAACGTAAATAAAATCACCAGCTATATTTCGGTTAAAGCAAATGAGTCAATTGTCCAGCAAGTTGATTATAAAAGTAAACCTTATTAATATTTAACAAACAAATAAAACATACACAGGTATGTAAACAAGCACATAATTTGACACTTTTTTCAACTACTCATAAGTATTGTAAAATTTACAATAATTATCAGTAGTTGAAGAAAAAAAAAGCAAATATAAAAAAATGAAGGGTATAAATATTGATAAAAAAATGATGGGTATAAAAAACAAATAGCAAAAACCTTATCTAGAGCTCTGTAAACTAGCTTTTAATTGTTTATTAAAGCTTTTAAAATTATGATAGTAGATTACCATTCAACAAAGGATTTGTAGCCATGTGTTTTGCATGTTCTACAGTAAGGGCATGTCCAATATCTTATATTACATATTGATATTGGCTTTACTGTAAGGGAATGTCCACTATCTTATATTACATAGTGATATTGGCTCAACTGTAAGGGAATGTCCACTATCTTATATTACATATTGATATGCTCTACTGTAATGGAATGTCCACTCTTATATTACATATTGATATGCTCTACTGTAAGGGAATGTCCACTATCTTATATTACATATTGATATTGGTTCTACTGTAAGGGAATGTCCACTCTTATATTACATATTGATATGCTCTACTGTAAGGGAATGTCCACTATCTTATATTATTACATATTGATATGCTCTACTGTAAGTGAATGTCCACTATCTTATATTACATATTGATATGCTCTACTGTAAGGGAATGTCCACTATCTTATATTACATACTGATATTGGCTCTACTGTAAGGGAATGTCCACTATCTTATATTTCATATTGATATTGGCTCTACTGTAAGGGAATGTCCACTATCTTATATTACATATTGATATTGGCTCTACTGTAAGGGAATGTCCACTATCTTATATTACATATTGATATGCTCTACTGTAAGGGAATGTCAACTATCTTATATTACATACTGATATTGGCTCTACTGTAAGGGAATGTCCACTATCTTATATTACATATTGATATTGGCTCTACTGTAAGGGAATGTCCACTACCTTATATTACATATTGATATTGGCTCTACTGTAAGGGAATGTCCACTATCTTATATTACATACTGATATTGGCTCTACTGTAAGGGAATGTCCACTATATTATATTACATATTGATATTGGCTCTACTGTAAGGGAATGTCCACTATCTTATATTACATATTGATATTGGCTCTACTGTAAGGGAATGTCCACTACCTTATATTACATATTGATATTGGCTCTACTGTAAGGGAATGTCCACTACCTTATAATACATATTGATATTGGCTCTACTGTAAGGGAATGTCCACTCTTATATTACATATTGATATGCTCTACTGTAAGGGAATGTCCACTATCTTATATTACATATTGATATTGGCTCTACTGTAAGGGAATGTCCCCTACCTTATATTACATATTGATATTGGCTCTACTGTAAGGGAATGTCCACTACCTTATATTACATATTGATATTGGCTCTACTGTAAGGGAATGTCCACTATCTTAAATTACATATTGGCTCTACTGTAAGGGAATGTCCACTATCTTATATTACATATGATATGCTCTACTGTAAGGGAATGTCCACTATCTTATATTACATATTGATCTGCTCTACCTTAAGGGAATGTCCACTATCTTATATACATATTGATATTGGCTCTACTTTAAGGGAATGTCCACTATTTTATATTAGATATTGATATTGGCTCTACTATAAGGGAATGTCCACTATCTTATATTACATATTGATATTGGCTCTACTGTAAGGGAATGTCCACTACCTTATATTACATATTGATATTGGCTCCACTGTAAGGGAATGTCTACTATCTTATATTACATATTGATATTGGTTCTACTGTAAGGGAATGTCCACTACCTTATATTACATATTGATATTGGTTCCACTGTAAGGGAATGTCCACTATATTATATTACATATTGATATTGGCTTTACTGTAAGGGAATGTCCACTATCTTATATTACATATTGATATTGGCTCTACTGTAAGGGAATGTCCTTTATCTTATATTACATATTGATATTGGCTCTACTGAAAGGGAATGTCCACTATCTTATATTACATATTGATATTGGTTCTACTGTAAGGGAATGTCCACTATCTTATATTACATATTGATATTGATTCAACTGTAAGGGAATGTCCACTATCTTATATTACATATTGATATTGGCTCTACTGTTAGGGAATGTCCACTATCTAATATTACATATTGATATTGGTTCTACTGTAAAGGAATGTCCAATATCTTATATTACATATTGATATTGGTTCTACTGTAAGGGAATGTCCACTACCTTATATTACATATTGATATTGGCTCTACTGTAAGGGAATGTCCACTATCTTAAATTACACATTGGCTCTACTGTAAGGGAATGTCCACTATCTTATATTACATATGATATGCTCTACTGTAAGGGAATGTCCACTATCTTATATTACATATTGATCTGCTCTACCTTAAGGGAATGTCCACTATCTTATATACATATTGATATTGGCTCTACTTTAAGGGAATGTCCACTATTTTATATTAGATATTGATATTGGCTCTACTATAAGGGAATGTCCACTATCTTATATTACATATTGATATTGGCTCTACTGTAAGGGAATGTCCACTACCTTATATTACATATTGATATTGGCTCCACTGTAAGGGAATGTCCACTATCTTATATTACATATTGATATTGGTTCTACTGTAAGGGAATGTCCACTACCTTATATTACATATTGATATTGGTTCCACTGTAAGGGAATGTCCACTATCTTATATTACATATTGATATTGGCTTTACTGTAAGGGAATGTCCACTATATTATATTACATATTGATATTGGCTCTACTGTAAGGGAATGTCCTTTATCTTATATTACATATTGATATTGGCTCTATTGTAAGGGAATGTCCACTATCTTATATTACATATTGATATTGGTTCTACTGTAAGGGAATGTCCACTATCTTATATTACATATTGACATTGATTCAACTGTAAGGGAATGTCCACTATCTTATATTACATATTGATATTGGCTCTACTGTTAGGGAATGTCCACTATCTAATATTACATATTGATATTGGTTCTACTGTAAAGGAATGTCCAATATCTAATATTACATATTGATATTGGTTCTACTGTAAAGGAATGTCCAATATCTTATATTACATATTGATATTGGTTCTACTGTAAGGGAATGTCCACTATCTTATATTACATATTGATATTGGCTCTATTGTAAGGGAATGTCCACTATCTTATATTACATATTGATATTGGTTCTACTGTAAGGGAATGTCCACTATCTTATATTACATATTGATATTGATTCAACTGTAAGGGAATGTTATTACATATTGATATTGGTTCCACTGTAAGGGAATGTCCACTATCTTATATTACATATTGATATTGGCTTTACTGTAAGGGAATGTCCACTATATTATATTACATATTGATATTGGCTCTACTGTAAGGGAATGTCCTTTATTTTATATTACATATTGATATTGGCTCTATTGTAAGGGAATGTCCACTATCTTATATTACATATTGATATTGGTTCTACGGTAAGGGAATGTCCACTATCTTATATTACATATTGATATTGATTCAACTGTAAGGGATGTCTACTATCTTATATTACATATTGATATTGGCTCTACTGTAAGGGAATGTCCCACTCTCTTATATTACATATTGATATTGGCTCTACTGTAAGGGATGTCGACTATCTTATATTACATATTGATATTGGCTCTACTGTAAGGGAATGTCCACTATCTTATATTACATAATTAATATTGGCTCTACTGTAAGAGGAATGTCCACTATCTTATATTACATATTGATATTGGCTCTACTGTAAGGGAATGTCCACTACCTTATATTACATATTGATATTGGCTCTACTGTAAGGGAATGTACACTACCTTATATTACATATTGGCTCTACTGTAAGGGAATGTCCACTATCTTATATTACATATGATATGCTCTACTGTAAGGGAGTGTCCACTATCTTATATAACATATTGATCTGCTCTACCTTAAGGGAATGTCCACTATCTTATATACATATTGATATTGGCTCTACTTTAAGGGAATGTCCACTATTTTATATTAGATATTGATATTGGCTCTACTATAAGGGAATGTCCACTATCTTATATTACATATTGATATTGGCTCTACTGTAAGGGAATGTCCACTACCCTATATTACATATTGATATTGGCTCCACTGTAAGGGAATGTCCACTATCTTATATTACATATTGATATTGGTTCTACTGTAAGGGAATGTCCACTACCTTATATTACATATTGATATTGGTTCCACTGTAAGGGAATGTCCACTATCTTATATTACATATTGATATTGGCTTTACTGTAAGGGAATGTCCACTATCTTATATTACATATTGATATTGGCTCTACTGTAAGGGAATGTCCTTTATCTTATATTACATATTGATATTGGCTCTACTGTAAGGGAATGTCCACTATCTTATATTACATATTGATATTGGTTCTACTGTAAGGGAATGTCCACTATCTTATATTACATATTGATATGATTCAACTGTTAGGGAATGTCCACTATCTTATATTACATATTGATATTGCTTCTACTGTTAGGGAATGTCCACTATCTAATATTACATATTGCTATTGGTTCTACTGTAGCAAGGAATGTCCAATATCTTATATTACATATTGATATTCGTTCTACTGTAAGGGAATGTCCACTACCTTATATTACATATTGATATTGGCTCTACTGTAAGGGAATGTCCACTATCTTAAATTACATATTGGCTCTACTGTAAGGGAATGTCCACTATCTTATATTACATATGATATGCTCTACTGTAAGGGAATGTCCACTATCTTATATTACATATTGATCTGCTCTACCTTAAGGGAATGTCCACTATCTTATATACATATTGATATTGGCTCTACTTTAAGGGAATGTCCACTATTATATATTAGATATTGATATTGGCTCTACTATAAGGGAATGTCCACTATCTTATATTACATATTGATATTGGCTCTACTGTAGGGAATGTCCACTACCTTATATTACATATTGATATTGGCTCCACTGTAAGGGAATGTCCACTATCTTATATTACATATTGATATTGGTTCTACTTTTAGGGAATGTCCACTACCTTATATTACATATTGATATTGGTTCCACTGTAAGGGAATGTCCACTATCTTATATTACATATTGATATTGTGCTTTACTGTAAGGGAATGTCCACTATATTATATTACATATTGATATTGGCTCTACTGTAAGGGAATGTCCTTATCTTATATTACATATTGATATTGGCTCTATTGTAAGGGAATGTCCACTATCTTATATTACATATTGATATTGGTTCTACTGTAAGGGAATGTCCACCCTTATATTACATATTGATATTGGCTCTACTGTAAGGAAAATGTCCACCCTTATATTACATATTGATATTGGTTCTACTATAAGGGAATGTCCACCCTTATATTACATACTGATATTGGCTCTACTGTAAGGGAATGTCCACTATCTTATAGTACATACTGATATTGGCTCTACTGAAAGGGAATGTCCACTATCTTATATTACATATTGATATTGGTTCCACTGTACACTATCTTATATTACATATTGATATGCTCTACTGTAAGAGAATGTCCACTTTCTTATATTACATACTGATATTGGTTCTACTGTAAGGGAATGTCCAATATCTTATATTTCATATTGATATTGACTCTTCTGTAAAGGAATGTCCACAATCTTGTATTACATACTGATATTGGATCAACTGTAAGGGAATGTCCACTATCTTATATTACATATTGATATTAGTTCTACTATAAGGGAATGTCCAGCCTTACATTACGTATTGATATTGACTCTTCTGTAAAGGAATGTCCACAATCTTGTATTACATATTGATATTAGTTATACTATAAGGGAATGTCCAGCCTTATATTACATATTGATATGCTCTACTGTAAGGGAATGTCCACTACCTTATATTACATACTGATATTGGTTCTACTGTAAAGGAATGTCCACTATCTTATATTACATATTGATATTGGCTCTACTGTAAGGGAATGTCCACTATCTTATATTACATATTGATATTGGTTCTACTGTAAGGGAATATCCACTATCTTATATTACATATTGATATTGGTTCTACTGTAAGGGAATGTACACTATCTTATATTACATATTGATATGCTCTACTGTAAGGGAATGTCCGCTATCTTATATTACATATTGATATTGGCTCTACTGTAAGGGAATGTCCACTACCTTATATTACATATTGATATTGGCTCTACTGTAAGGGAATGTCCACTATCTTATATTACATACTGATATTGGCTCTACTGTAAGGGAATGTCCACTATATTATATTACATATTGATATTGGCTCTACTGTAAGGGAATGTCCACTATCTTATATTACGTATTGATATTGGCTCTACTGTAAGGGAATGTCCACTACCTTATATTACATATTGATATTGGCTCTACTGTAAGGGAATGTCCACTACCTTATAATACATATTGATATTGGCTCTACTGTAAGGGAATGTCCACTCTTATATTACATATTGATATGCTCTACTGTAAGGGAATGTCCACTATCTTATATTACATATTGATATTGGCTCTACTGTAAGGGAATGTCCCCTACCTTATATTACATATTGATATTGGCTCTACTGTAAGGGAATGTCCACTACCTTATATTACATATTGATATTGGCTCTACTGTAAGGGAATGTCCACTATCTTAAATTACATATTGGCTCTACTGTAAGGGAATGTCCACTATCTTATATTACATATGATATGCTCTACTGTAAGGGAATGTCCACTATCTTATATTACATATTGATCTGCTCTACCTTAAGGGAATGTCCACTATCTTATATACATATTGATATTGGCTCTACTTTAAGGGAATGTCCACTATTTTATATTAGATATTGATATTGGCTCTACTATAAGGGAATGTCCACTATCTTATATTACATATTGATATTGGCTCTACTGTAAGGGAATGTCCACTACCTTATATTACATATTGATATTGGCTCCACTGTAAGGGAATGTCTACTATCTTATATTACATATTGATATTGGTTCTACTGTAAGGGAATGTCCACTACCTTATATTACATATTGATATTGGTTCCACTGTAAGGGAATGTCCACTATCTTATATTACATATTGATATTGGCTTTACTGTAAGGGAATGTCCACTATCTTATATTACATATTGATATTGGCTCTACTGTAAGGGAATGTCCTTTATCTTATATTACATATTGATATTGGCTCTACTGTAAGGGAATGTCCACTATCTTATATTACATATTGATATTGGTTCTACTGTAAGGGAATGTCCACTATCTTATATTACATATTGATATTGATTCAACTGTAAGGGAATGTCCACTATCTTATATTACATATTGATATTGGCTCTACTGTTAGGGAATGTCCACTATCTAATATTACATATTGATATTGGTTCTACTGTAAAGGAATGTCCAATATCTTATATTACATATTGATATTAGTTCTACTGTAAGGGAATGTCCACTACCTTATATTACATATTGATATTGGCTCTACTGTAAGGGAATGTCCACTATCTTAAATTACATATTGGCTCTACTGTAAGGGAATGTCCACTATCTTATATTACATATGATATGCTCTACTGTAAGGGAATGTCCACTATCTTATATTACATATTGATCTGCTCTACCTTAAGGGAATGTCCACTATCTTATATACATATTGATATTGGCTCTACTTTAAGGGAATGTCCACTATTTTATATTAGATATTGATATTGGCTCTACTATAAGGGAATGTCCACTATCTTATATTACATATTGATATTGGCTCTACTGTAAGGGAATGTCCACTACCTTATATTACATATTGATATTGGCTCCACTGTAAGGGAATGTCCACTATCTTATATTACATATTGATATTGGTTCTACTGTAAGGGAATGTCCACTACCTTATATTACATATTGATATTGGTTCCACTGTAAGGGAATGTCCACTATCTTATATTACATATTGATATTGGCTTTACTGTAAGGGAATGTCCACTATATTATATTACATATTGATATTGGCTCTACTGTAAGGGAATGTCCTTTATCTTATATTACATATTGATATTGGCTCTATTGTAAGGGAATGTCCACTATCTTATATTACATATTGATATTGGTTCTACTGTAAGGGAATGTCCACTATCTTATATTACATATTGATATAGATTCAACTGTAAGGGAATGTCCACTATCTTATATTACATATTGATATTGGCTCTACTGTTAGGGAATGTCCACTATCTAATATTACATATTGATATTGGTTCTACTGTAAAGGAATGTCCAATATCTTATATTACATATTGATATTGGCTCTACTGTAAGGGAATGTCCACTACCTTATATTACATATTGATATTGGCTCTACTGTAAGGGAATGTCCACTATCTTATATTACATACTGATATTGGCTCTACTGTAAGGGAATGTCCACTATATTATATTACATATTGATATTGGCTCTACTGTAAGGGAATGTCCACTATCTTATATTACATATTGATATTGGCTCTACTGTAAGGGAATGTCCACTCTTATATTACATATTGATATGCTCTACTGTAAGGGAATGTCCACTATCTTATATTACATATTGATATTGGCTCTACTGTAAGGGAATGTCCCCTACCTTATATTACATATTGATATTGGCTCTACTGTAAGGGAATGTCCACTACCTTATATTACATATTGATATTGGCTCTACTGTAAGGGAATGTCCACTATCTTATATTACATATTGATATTGGCTCTACTGTAAGGGAATGTCCACTCTTATATTACATATTGATATGCTCTACTGTAAGGGAATGTCCACTATCTTATATTACATATTGATATTGGCTCTACTGTAAGGGAATGTCCCCTACCTTATATTACATATTGATATTGGCTCTACTGTAAGGGAATGTCCACTACCTTATATTACATATTGATATTGGCTCTACTGTAAGGGAATGTCCACTATCTTAAATTACATATTGGCTCTACTGTAAGGGAATGTCCACTATCTTATATTACATATGATATGCTCTACTGTAAGGGAATGTCCACTATCTTATATTACATATTGATCTGCTCTACCTTAAGGGAATGTCCACTATCTTATATACATATTGATATTGGCTCTACTTTAAGGGAATGTCCACTATTTTATATTAGATATTGATATTGGCTCTACTATAAGGGAATGTCCACTATCTTATATTACATATTGATATTGGCTCTACTGTAAGGGAATGTCCACTACCTTATATTACATATTGATATTGGCTCCACTGTAAGGGAATGTCTACTATCTTATATTACATATTGATATTGGTTCTACTGTAAGGGAATGTCCACTACCTTATATTACATATTGATATTGGTTCCACTGTAAGGGAATGTCCACTATCTTATATTACATATTGATATTGGCTTTACTGTAAGGGAATGTCCACTATCTTATATTACATATTGATATTGGCTCTACTGTAAGGGAATGTCCTTTATCTTATATTACATATTGATATTGGCTCTACTGTAAGGGAATGTCCACTATCTTATATTACATATTGATATTGGCTCTACTGTTAGGGAATGTCCACTATCTAATATTACATATTGATATTGGTTCTACTGTAAAGGAATGTCCAATATCTTATATTACATATTGATATTAGTTCTACTGTAAGGGAATGTCCACTACCTTATATTACATATTGATATTGGCTCTACTGTAAGGGAATGTCCACTATCTTAAATTACATATTGGCTCTACTGTAAGGGAATGTCCACTATCTTATATTACATATGATATGCTCTACTGTAAGGGAATGTCCACTATCTTATATTACATATTGATCTGCTCTACCTTAAGGGAATGTCCACTATCTTATATACATATTGATATTGGCTCTACTTTAAGGGAATGTCCACTATTTTATATTAGATATTGATATTGGCTCTACTATAAGGGAATGTCCACTATCTTATATTACATATTGATATTGGCTCTACTGTAAGGGAATGTCCACTACCTTATATTACATATTGATATTGGCTCCACTGTAAGGGAATGTCCACTATCTTATATTACATATTGATATTGGTTCTACTGTAAGGGAATGTCCACTACCTTATATTACATATTGATATTGGTTCCACTGTAAGGGAATGTCCACTATCTTATATTACATATTGATATTGGCTTTACTGTAAGGGAATGTCCACTATATTATATTACATATTGATATTGGCTCTACTGTAAGGGAATGTCCTTTATCTTATATTACATATTGATATTGGCTCTATTGTAAGGGAATGTCCACTATCTTATATTACATATTGATATTGGTTCTACTGTAAGGGAATGTCCACTATCTTATATTACATATTGATATTGATTCAACTGTAAGGGAATGTCCACTATCTTATATTACATATTGATATTGGCTCTACTGTTAGGGAATGTCCACTATCTAATATTACATATTGATATTGGTTCTACTGTAAAGGAATGTCCAATATCTTATATTACATATTGATATTGGTTCTACTGTAAGGGAATGTCCACTATCTTATATTACATATTGATATTGGCTCTACTGTAAGGGAATGTCCACTATCTTATATTACATATTGATATGGCTCTACTGTAAGGGAATGTCCACTATCTTATATTACATATTGATATTGGCTCTACTGTAAGGGAATGTCCACTATCTTATATTACATATTGATATTGGCTCTACTGTAAAGGAATGTCCACTATCTTATATTACATATTGATATTGGCTCTACTGTAAGGGAATGTCCACTATCTTATATTACATATTGATATTGGCTCTACTGTAAGGGAATGTCCACTACCTTATATTACATATTGATATCGGCTCTACTGTAAGGGAATGTCCACTATATTATATTACATATTGATATTGGCGCCACTGTAAGGGAATGTCCGCTATCTTATAATACATACTGATATTGGCTCTACTGTAAGGGAATGTCCACTATCTTGTATTACATATTGATATTGGTTCTACTATAAGGGAATGTTATTACATATTGATATTGGTTCCACTGTAAGGGAATGTCCACTATCTTATATTACATATTGATATTGGCTTTACTGTAAGGGAATGTCCACTATATTATATTACATATTGATATTGGCTCTACTGTAAGGGAATGTCCTTTATCTTATATTACATATTGATATTGGCTCTATTGTAAGGGAATGTCCACTATCTTATATTACATATTGATATTGGTTCTACTGTAAGGGAATGTCCACTATCTTATATTACATATTGATATTGATTCAACTGTAAGGGAATGTCCACTATCTTATATTACATATTGATATGCTCTACTGTAAGGGAATGTCCACTATCTTATATTACATATTGCTATTGGCTCTACTGTAAGGGAATGTCCACTCTCTTATATTACATACTGATATTGGCTCTACTGTAAGGGAATGTCCACTATCTTATATTACATATTGATATTGGCTCTACTGTAAAGGAATGTCCACTATCTTATATTACATATTGATATTGGCTCTACTGTAAGGGAATGTCCACTATCTTATATTACATATTGATATTGGCTCTACTGTAAGGGAATGTCCACTACCTTATATTACATATTGATATCGGCTCTACTGTAAGGGAATGTCCACTATATTATATTACATATTGATATTGGCGCCACTGTAAGGGAATGTCCGCTATCTTATATTACATACTGATATTGGCTCTACTGTAAGGGAATGTCCACTATCTTGTATTACATATTGATATTGGTTCTACTATAAGGGAATGTTATTACATATTGATATTGGTTCCACTGTAAGGGAATGTCCACTATCTTATATTACATATTGATATTGGCTTTACTGTAAGGGAATGTCCACTATATTATATTACATATTGATATTGGCTCTACTGTAAGGGAATGTCCTTTATCTTATATTACATATTGATATTGGCTCTATTGTAAGGGAATGTCCACTATCTTATATTACATATTGATATTGGTTCTACTGTAAGGGAATGTCCACTATCTTATATTACATATTGATATTGATTCAACTGTAAGGGAATGTCCACTATCTTATATTACATATTGATATGCTCTACTGTAAGGGAATGTCCACTATCTTATATTACATATTGCTATTGGCTCTACTGTAAGGGAATGTCCACTCTCTTATATTACATATTGATATTGGCTCTATTGTAAGGGAATGTCCACTATCTTATATTACATATTGATATTGGCTCTACTGTAAGGGAATGTCCACTACCTTATATTACATATTGATATTGGCTCTACTGTAAGGGAATGTCCACTACCTTATATTACATATTGGCTCTACTGTAAGGGAATGTCCACTATCTTATATTACATATGATATGCTCTACTGTAAGGGAATGTCCACTATCTTATATAACATATTGATCTGCTCTACCTTAAGGGAATGTCCACTATCTTATATACATATTGATATTGGCTCTACTTTAAGGGAATGTCCACTATTTTATATTAGATATTGCTATTGGCTCTACTATAAGGGAATGTCCACTATCTTATATTACATATTGATATTGGCTCTACTGTAAGGGAATGTCCACTACCTTATATTACATATTGATATTGGCTCCACTGTAAGGGAATGTCCACTATCTTATATTACATATTGATATTGGTTCTACTGTAAGGGAATGTCCACTACCTTATATTACATATTGATATTGGTTCCACTGTAAGGGAATGTCCACTATCTTATATTACATATTGATATTGGCTTTACTGTAAGGGAATGTCCACTATCTTATATTACATATTGATATTGGCTCTACTGTAAGGGAATGTCCTTTATCTTATATTACATATTGATATTGGCTCTACTGTAAGGGAATATCCACTATCTTATATTACATATTGATATTGGTTCTACTGTAAGGGAATGTCCACTATCTTATATTACATATTGATATTGATTCAACTGTAAGGGAATGTCCACTATCTTATATTACATATTGATATTGGCTCTACTGTTAGGGAATGTCCACTATCTAATATTACATATTGATATTGGTTCTACTGTAAAGGAATGTCCAATATCTTATATTACATATTGATATTGGTTCTACTGTAAGGGAATGTCCACTACCTTATATTACATATTGATATTGGCTCTACTGTAAGGGAATGTCCACTATCTTAAATTACATATTGGCTCTACTGTAAGGGAATGTCCACTATCTTATATTACATATGATATGCTCTACTGTAAGGGAATGTCCACTATCTTATATTACATATTGATCTGCTCTACCTTAAGGGAATGTCCACTATCTTATATACATATTGATATTGGCTCTACTTTAAGGGAATGTCCACTATTTTATATTAGATATTGATATTGGCTCTACTGTAAGGGAATGTCCACTATCTTATATTACATATTGGCTCTACTGTAAGGGAATGTCCACTATCTTATATTACATATGATATGCTCTACTGTAAGGGAATGTCCACTATCTTATATTACATATTGATCTGCTCTACCTTGGTTCTACTGTAAGGGAATGTCCACTACCTTATATTACATATTGATATTGGTTCCACTGTAAGGGAATGTCCACTATCTTATATTACATATTGATATTGGCTTTACTGTAAGGGAATGTCCACTATATTATATTACATATTGATATTGGCTCTACTGTAAGGGAATGTCATTTATCTTATATTACATATTGATATTGGTTCTACTCTAAGGGAATGTCCACTACCTTATATTACATATTGATATTGGCTCTACTGTAAGGGAATGTCCACTATCTTAAATTACATATTGGCTCTACTGTAAGGGAATGTCCACTATCTTATATTACATATGATATGCTCTACTGTAAGGGAATGTCCACTATCTTATATTACATATTGATCTGCTCTACCTTAAGGGAATGTCCACTATCTTATATACATATTGATATTGGCTCTACTTTAAGGGAATGTCCACTATTTTATATTAGATATTGATATTGGCTCTACTATAAGGGAATGTCCACTATCTTATATTACATATTGATATTGGCTCTACTGTAAGGGAATGTCCACTACCTTATATTACATATTGATATTGGCTCCACTGTAAGGGAATGTCCACTATCTTATATTACATATTGATATTGGTTCTACTGTAAGGGAATGTCCACTACCTTATATTACATATTGATATTGGTTCCACTGTAAGGGAATGTCCACTATCTTATATTACATATTGATATTGGCTCTATTGTAAGGGAATGTCCACTATCTTATATTACATATTGATATTGGTTCTACTGTAAGGGAATGTCCACCCTTATATTACATATTGATATTGGCTCTACTGTAAGGAAAATGTCCACCCTTATATTACATATTGATATTGGTTCTACTATAAGGGAATGTCCACCCTTATATTACATACTGATATTGGCTCTACTGTAAGGGAATGTCCACTATCTTATAGTACATACTGATATTGGCTCTACTGAAAGGGAATGTCCACTATCTTATATTACATATTGATATTGGTTCCACTGTACACTATCTTATATTACATATTGATATGCTCTACTGTAAGAGAATGTCCACTTTCTTATATTACATACTGATATTGGTTCTACTGTAAGGGAATATTCACTATCTTATATTACATACTGATATTGGATCAACTGTAAGGGAATGTCCAATATCTTATATTTCATATTGATATTGACTCTTCTGTAAAGGAATGTCCACAATCTTGTATTACATACTGATATTGGATCAACTGTAAGGGAATGTCCACTATCTTATATTACATATTGATATTAGTTCTACTATAAGGGAATGTCCAGCCTTATATTACGTATTGATATTGACTCTTCTGTAAAGGAATGTCCACAATCTTGTATTACATATTGATATTAGTTCTACTATAAGGGAATGTCCAGCCTTATATTACATATTGATATGCTCTACTGTAAGGGAATGTCCACTACCTTATATTACATACTGATATTGGTTCTACTGTAAAGGAATGTCCACTATCTTATATTACATATTGATATTGGCTCTACTGTAAGGGAATGTCCACTATCTTATATTACATATTGATATTGGTTCTACTGTAAGGGAATATCCACTATCTTATATTACATATTGATATTGGTTCTACTGTAAGGGAATGTACACTATCTTATATTACATATTGATATGCTCTACTGTAAGGGAATGTCCGCTATCTTATATTACATATTGATATTGGTTCAACTGTAAAAGAATGTCCGCTATCTTATATTACATATTGATACTGGTTCTACTGTAAGGGAATGTCCACTATCTTATATTACATATTGATATTGGCTCTACTGTAAGGGAATGTCCACTATCGTATATTACATATTGATATTGGCTCTACTGTAAGGGAATGTCCACTATCTTATATTACATATTGATATTGGCTCTACTATAAGGGAATGTCCACTATCTTATATTACATATTGATATGCTCTACTCTTAAAGGAATGTCCACTATCTTATATTACATATTGATATTGGTTCTACTGTAAGGGAATGTCCACTATCTTATATTATATACTGATATTGGCTCCACTGTAAGGGAATGTCCACTATCTTATATTACATATTGATATTGGTTCTACTGTAAGGGAATGTCCACTATCTTATATTACATATTGATATGCTCTACAGTGCAGCAGCAGCTGAAGCTTTTCACGCGCACACACCGCATAACTCACTTTTGAGTTTCAAGTGTTTTAACACGAAGTAGTCCCAATTTGCACTCACGTGCAGTTACGCGGAAATTGCAGTTGTCTTTTAAAAAACGTTAGCTTAAGCCAATTTTGAATGCAAAAACAACACAGACAATGAATAAAGTAAGTTTATACGTTAAACATCCCCATAGCATTCGTTTTGACAACTACTGGCATATTTTGCATAGCCTAAATCGCTGTTCAAATGTGAAGATCGGAAATTTTGAGTTTTTTGAAACTGCAAAATTGCCGATTTCTCAAAACGGTCACAAAAAATCAGAAGTCACCAATTTGGCTTAAACTAACATGAATGATAGATCAGTACCTCTACTACCTTTCCTGAAAATTTCGGCAAAATGCATGACTACCCAGCTCTGAGACTGAGCCTAGCCCTGGGTAAGCTAAAGCTATAAACTTGACCCCTTATAAACTTAAATATATTTGACCCCTGTGATATAGGTTAATTAAGCTAATGATATGGCAATATTTCGAGCCACCCCAGAGAGTGGAATTTAAAAAATGTACCTAAGCTACTCGATCTATCTTACTAGCAAATGTTAACATTTCGAGCCGCCCCATAGAGGTAAATTCGGGAAAACATTTCAGCCTATGGTTCTTTAACGTGGTTTTTATAAATGAATATTTTAATAAGCTTGAGAAACATTAGATTTATTTGAGTGGCAGAACCCGATTTGTACAGATTTTTTTTATTATTCTCATTAAAGTAGCCATCCCGCCAACAAGACAAATTTTATAAACATTATGTACACTGTTTCTGAACCTACTGATGACAAAGTATAAATATAACTTACATATTTTGAGAGCCCAAAATCTACATACACAGTATAAACAGCTTTAACCAGCCGGACCAAAACCCAAAACTGGAGTGTCGAATTAAGAGTTACCATCATTTTACGGATATTCAATCACGGGTATTCAAGAACCTATTAATAAACCTATACTTTTAATCGGCACATATACATTGACCGTCCAGACTCTATTGTGCCCATCGCGGCAGGGCTACCTTGCCGTGTTCGTTGGCGGAGGGACGTTAAACCTCAGAAGTACACACACACACACGCACATATACATTGTTATATGACCTGAACACCTGGATAGAGTTTCGATAAGCAGTTTTCTAGTGTAATTTTGTAGTTATTTGGCGGGATAGCTACTTTAAAAAAAAAAGAGGAGTGATAAGGGAGTCTGGTCAGGTTACAAAAACACAATTATTTTTTTTGCCTAACTGTAAGTATAATTGTCCCAGCTCATTGGGATACTTTACTTATTTGTTTTTTTATTGAGATATTGTGAAATTCTATCACATAAAACAATGGATACACGTTGATACAACATGAAAGTTTCTCTGTGATGTTGACAGTTTACAGCGATATTATTAAAGACCGCCCCAGTTAAATTACAAATAATAGGACTCTTTAAAGGGACATATGGCAATCTTGAAGATTTTGTCGAACATTAGTATTAGTTCAGTATCAATTTCACTTTAAAACTGCTTGCATATAATTAAATAAAATTTAGATGTGTTATTTGTCTTCGTTATTCTACCATAGGTTTAAATATATGATTGTTGCAATAATAATATATAAATTATACTGTTATACTATAATTATAGAGAATAATATACAGGCATTTCATATCTCATCCTTTCCGTCGATGATTTCTTGGGAAAGACACTTTCCCTTAGCCTCGTCCTTCGGATGGGGACGTAAACTGGGCGGTCCCGTGTATCGGTCTATCCTCAGAGCACTTTAAGGAACAATAGGAATAATAGGAATCTATTCGATAATAAGGGTAGAGCACAGTTCCTGGATTCCTGTGTATCCTTCCCCTCTCTCTGGGGCGGCTCTAAATAACCTATACGTGCTGATGAGCCGTTTAACAACATTCAATCCATATCTCATCCTGTATTGCCCCGAGATGCCAATATCTGCACGAGAGCTTATATTTGGGAGCAGGCCGGGCACGATATGAAAATGTAATATTTCATTCTATGTATGACATAAAAAAAATGTATACTTCAAAATATTTTGTTGATTTTAGCAGTGATGGGAGAATAATGATTAAATATTTATTTCTCGGCCGATATAATAGCTGATCTTCCATGATCGAGTGCGGATTTATTAAACGAGTTGGCAAAAATATACAATGCGCAGCTTGTCGAGCATCAAATAATGTTTGCTGAAGAGTTTAAAAAATAATAGATGATTTTGTGAGATTCTATTTAAGTTGATGGTAAAATGTTCACATTTCTCTGTGATGTCAATTTACCTATATATTAATACCGTATTTCCTCTATTAGAAGCGCCTTCCCTAACAGAAGCGCCCCCACCTGTTTTAAGAAACCGTACCGTCTTCAAAAATTGATTTGATTAACTTAAAAGTTCCTAAAAAACATACACTGTTTTTACTGCTAATGGATTTGATTACGGGAGTTTTTTTACCTTCGACACCAGTATGGTCTATGATATAAACCTTAAAGCGCTATCATTATCAATACAAATTATCTTTTATTATTATTTATTTCATTCGCAACCAACTCATTTTGTAATCGTCAAGTTTGACGTAAATGTGTATCATATTATAGATGCAGAGTGATAACAGTAATATACTCAAGTACATTGTCATGTTTAGGTTTAGTCAATACCGGTGTAACATTAAAAGATCGCCGTACAGTAATTCTATAAGGAAACAGTCGGTGGGGGGGGGGGGGGGGGGGGGGGGGGGGGGAAAGGAGGTGAAATATATTGAAAATTTGTATCATAATAGAAGCGCCCCTCTTCGCACTTTCCATAGCACCCGGGAGCCTACTGTTAGAGGAAATACGGTATATACGACAGCCCAAGTTAAATTTCCTTTAAAAATAACAGGACACTCTGTCGATTCATGTGAAAATTCCATGCATATATCATATGGCTTATAAAAAACTTATATATTTTTTCAACCCACCATATCCTCTTTTAACAACTTGTATTGTTCATATCATCCCTTATTTTTGAATAGTTTTATCTTGATATATTTACATTAATTTTTAATAATTCTTCATTTCTTCATCTTTCGTCAGTTTTTGCGCACAATATGACCTATTTATGTGTCGACGTGCCGTAAAACACCATTCATTCATTCATTCATTCATTTCAGAGACACATCATCTGGTTTCCAGATGCCCTTCGTTCTTCAAATACCAATGCAACCCTGAAAGACGTGGATTTAACCAAAAAAGTTGACTGTAATGTGATCGCAAGATTCTAAACTCAAGGAAATATATTAATTTAATTAGGCCAAATCAGAAACACGGTTAATTTTTCTTCGGCCTTATGCGTTACAGTGTATACTTGTTACTGCGTATCCCGCTTGAGATGTGTTCGCCTGATCATGATGGTGATCATGATGGTGACTTCAATTTGGCAATCCCGAGGACTGAGCAGACGTTATTTTTTTAAAGAATGAAAAAATGAACATAATTATACCTCACAGAGACTCACTATATAATGTGTAAAGCTGTTTAAAAACACGAAATGTATACAATGTCATACTGCTCACATTCAAAAAAAACTTTTGGCGTTTAATATCATTTTAACATATTTTAAGCCATATATGACGATTGATTTTTTTTGTTGTAAGTATGAAGTAAATTTCATTATTGTAGTATTTAATAGATGTTAAGTTTATAAATATAATATAAATAAAATATTGTATTATTTATTCTTTGGTTCAGTTGGATCTATGTAAAAAAAAAAAGTTTCCATTTGCGTACATTCATGTATCTGAAACTGAAAAACTGCCTTTTGGGAACACAAGGTCATTTTAATCTATTTATTGTTTATTCAAGCTTTTGAAATAGATCTTTTGTAATTAAAGTGACACATTGGGCCGATGATGGCAATCTTGAGGTGTACATCAATCACTGAAATTAGCATCTCGAAACATGTTTTGCTGTACTTAGCGGTACTCGTCTGATAAAGCAAATGTCACTGGTCTAGCCTGGTCAAAATTCAAGGGGTTGAAGAGTGCATAAAAAATATCCGCATGACGGATATATTTATATGAGAACTGAACACTTATTTTTGTGTCAACTGCTTAGGATGGCAGACAATTATCGATCACTTTGTCCGTCGTCGTCCGTCCGTCTATCATGCTTTAACCTGCAACTTAACCTTGGCCATCAATTGAAAAGTATTTTAATTATGTTCATGAAACTTCACACACATCTTCATCTCAAGGAATGTTGTTACACATGTGCAATACCTCGGACTTTCATTTTGGCAGAGTTATGCCCTATTTATCAGCCTAACCTGCAACCTAACCTTGGAAATAAGCAAACAGCACTGTCAGCAGGCGAAGCAAGTGTTCATGGATGATGGAACACACTTTTAGTTCAAGGTCGACTTAGTGACTGCTTCCCACTAATTAGTCTGGAAACTGATATTTGCATGTCTATGCTAGTTTGACATATTAAGCCGTTATATTTGTTTTGTCAAGTGTCGGTGTAGACTGTAGTGGACAGTGCGGTGCACTTAAAAGCACAGGATCCGGGTTCAAGACTCAACGGCGCCACTGAGTTTCCTCAGTGTGTTTGTCATTTCCAATTAGCCTCGTCCATCGTAAGGGGACATAAATCCTCCTATATCAAAGTCTATTCTCCGAGCATGTTTAATAAGCAAAAGTAGGAGTAGAGCGGTTTCCCAGATTCCAGTGAGACACCTACCCTGACCAGATCCGCCTTTTTATTTTGTTTATGGGTGGGGTGAGTGATGGTGGTGGTGACGGGCAGGAGATGCCGGTGAGGGATAACCAAATAAATTGGACTGCAGCTTTGTTTTAGTATTTAGATTTTAAATATGGCTGCATATGGTGATGCTCGCCAATAAAAAAAAAAAAAAAAAAACATTAACACACCAGCGGGTGGCCACCACAATTCCAGATTGGCCATCAAAATGCACACCGGTCAACCTTTTTAAACATAGGCTACAGACTACTTTTGCTACAGGCTACTTTTCAGACTTTAGCGTGAGCCCCTTCACCGAATACCGTTTTCAGACTTTATTAGCGTGAGCCCCTTCACCGAATACCGAATACGCACCTGTAGACGTTCAATGACTGACAGCGACACTCGTTATATTTTTTGACCGACAGTGCAGTCGAAAATTTTATCGTTTTGATAAAGAAATACCATGATGTTCGTAACATGTAGTACAACGTCATGTACTATTTAAGCTTAAACAACATATGTTTAGTATCTCCTTGTATTTCATTAGAAAAGAACACGAAGTGTTATCATTTTTAAACGCATTTTAACAATGGCATCTCTTACGAGTTATTTCCCCTCGCTTCGAAATTTTAAATGGGTGAATCTCGCAATTTCTCGCGCAGTAAAGCATCTAAAAGTCAATACAGCTGAAGATGACGAAACTTAAAGGGGAACTGAAATTTTAATCATGTAAACTTGTTACAATCTTCCAGATTACGCGTTTAAAAAAAAAGAAAATGGCGGCCGTTTCACTTTTTTTTTACGTTGACGGAAAATGACGTACTACTTTTCGTTGTCATGTGTTGCTATGATAAGTGGACGGCGGAGCTAAAAACCACTCTGCTTCCCACCTGCTACTGTAACGGAATGTCCACTATCTTATATTACATATTGATATTGGTTCTAATGTAAAGGAATGTCCACTATCTTATATTACATATTGATATTGGCGCCACTGTAAGGGAATGTCCGCTATCTTATATTACATACTGATATTGGCTCTACTGTAAGGGAATGTCCACTATCTTGTATTACATATTGATATTGGTTCTACTATAAGGGAATGTCCACCCTTATATTACATATTGATATTGGCTCTACTGTAAGGGAATGTCCACTCTTATATTACATATTGATATTGGCTCTACTGTAAGGGAATGTCCACTCTTATATTACATATTGATATTGGCTCTACTGTAAGGGAATGTCCACTATATTATATTACATATTGATATTGGCTCTACTGTAAGGGAATGTCCACTATCTTATATTACATATTGATATTGGTTCTACTGTAAGGGAATGTCCACTATCTTATATTACATATTGATATTGGCTCTACTGTAAGGGAATGTCCACTATCTTATATTAAATATTGATATTGGCTCCATTGTAAGGGAATGTCCACTATCTTATATTACATATTGATATTGGCTCCACTGTAAGGGAATGTCCACTATCTTATATTACATATTGATATTGGCTCCACTGTAAGGGAATGTCCACTTTCTTATATGACATACTGATATTGGCTCCACTGTAAGGGAATGTCCACTATCTTATATTACCTATTGATATTGGCTCCACTGTAAGGGAATGTCCACTATCTTATATTACATATTGATATTGGTTCCACTGTAAGGGAATGTCCACTATCTTATATTACATATTGATATTGGCTCCACTGTAAGGGAATGTCCACTATCTTATATTACATATTGATATTGGTTCCACTGTAAAGGAGGGGCGTCCGTGGCCGAGTGGTTAGAGTCTCTGACTTGCAATCACTTGCCCCTCACCGCTGTAGGTTCGATCCCTCAGGGGCCTAGGAATCTTTATGTGAGGAAGCTATCCAGCTGGCTTGCGGAACGTCGGTGGTTCTACCCAAGTGCCCGCCCGTGCACGAAAATTGCCCGGAGGGGCACCTGGGGTCTTCCTCCACCAGTGGAAGCTGGAAAGTCGCCATATGACCTTAGCTGTTGGTGCGACTATAAAATCCAATTCAATTCAATTCAATTCCACTGTAAAGGAATGTCCACTATCTTATATTACATATTGATATTGGCTCCACTGTAAGGGAATGTCCACTATCTTATATTACATATTGATATTGGCTCCACTGTAAGGGAATGTCCACTATCTTATATTACATATTGATATTGGCTCCACTGTAAGGGAATGTCCACTATCTTATATTACATATTGATATTGGCTCCACTGTAAGGGAATGTCCACCATCTTATATGAAATATTGATATTGGCTCCACTGTAAGGGAATGTCCACTATCTTATATGAAATATTGATATTGGCTCCACTGTAAGGGAATGTCCACTATCTTATATTACATATTGATATTGGTTCCACTGTGAGGGAATGTCCACTATCTTATATTACATATTGATATTGGCTCCACTGTAAGGGAATGTCCACTATCCTATATTACATATTGATATTGGCTCCACTGTAAGGGAATTTCCACTATCTGATATTACATATTGATATGCTCTACTGTAAGGGAATGTCCACTATCTATTATTACATATTCATATTGGTTTTACACAACTCATTTGGTTAAATGATTTAAAACTTTGAAGGAGATTGTCAGGAATCAATTTACTAAACGTGTTTCATAAAATTGATATTAAATAATAATTGATAATTTTTGTTTAAAATCCTGTATTTGTAATATCCTTAATTGGAAGCCTACACCAGATTATGCGGTGAACTACACAATATAATTAGCTAAATATTACCTTTTCTAAAGCCTTTATGAAATCTTCTGGGACACCAGCTGCAATACAAAATATATGAAATGAAATGGAGTTTTACACACACAATATTACGTTTTATTATATACCTATCAATAATATATACATAGTACCTTCATTTTCTTACAATGGAATACAACAACTCGTATCACACTACAGGTTATCAGTATGCAACTAAAAATTGATTTTGGAAAATGTCAGATTGGAATGTTGGGGATTGCCCAGCTAGTAATACATTAAGAACAATGGATGTTTTAACATGAACTGTGAACTATCAGAATGTTTGTTTGTGCGTTTGTGAACATTGTGGATTAATTAATTAATTTAAGATTATGTCAGTTGGTAAATTCACCAGAATTTGATGTGTAATGAACACAAGTGTAGTTGTTGCAATGTAATGTACATGTTTTCACGCGCGTGTAATGTACATGTTTTCATGTCTTTACCTGTTGGTGTTGACTTTATATAATTTTGTTTTAATTTGTTGTTTTTGATACATGTATACTAGTTTAATGATATGTAAAGAGGTATATAATAAAAGGATCATTACTATAGCAACTTGTTCTGAAGCTTGTATCACCTCTCATAGGTAAATGCCAGATCAGGATCACACTTGAGGCTACGCATCTCGTGCGATCATGAACTACGCCTCTCGTGCGATCCTGATCTGACTTTTACCTACTCGAGGTGATACAAACTTCCAGAACAAGTTACTACAGTAATAATCCTATTATATTGGGACAGCAAACTCAGACAGAATAAACAATTTTTAATCATAGATGACCTCAACCCAACTCAAAACTTTAGAACAAATCAAGAAGTGCTTTCTGAACCAATTTTTATGTCAGTACGGGAAAAGACAGTAGATAAAGTGGTCCAATAAAATGTATACCAAACGTTTTTTTAACAAGAGGTTATAGTAAAAACATATGTCTCCACTCACTGTCATATTTAGTACTTATATAGTATGCTTATGTAAAATGTTTTATATGAATCAATTCTGTACTGATACTATGACTCTAATCTGTACTGATACTATGACTACTAATCATTTAGACATGATTTAAAAAAAAAGATATAGGCAAATGTTTGTTGATGATCGCTATAAGTGTAGGCTACTAGAACAGAACAACAATATGTGCAAATAGGCTTGGTACTGATCATTCATACCAAGTTTGGTTAAAATCCAGCAAGGGGTTCAGGAGAACAAGTCCGGACAAAGTGTGTGTATTAAAAACTTTGAAGGGCCATAACTCTGCCAAGATAAGTCGTCCGGAAATTCAACCCAGACATGGGCAAATAGGCATGGTACTGCTCATTCATACCAAGTTTGGTTAAAATCCAGCAAGGGGATCAGAAGAACTAGTCCGGACAAAGTTTGTGTATTAAAACTGTTAAAGATCATTCGACGGCAACACAACAATGGTATGCCCAACAAGGCTTGATATTTATCATTCTTACCAAAGTTGGTAGCAATCTGGCAAGGAATTCAGGAGAACTAGTCCAGACCAAGTTTAAAACCTTTAAAGGGCCATTACTCTGCCAAAAAATGTTTGACAGGAACACGACTAAGATATGCGCAACTAGGCCTGGCACTGATCATCCCTGCCATATTGTGACATATAGACAGACATACAGAAAGACAGTCGGACACTACAGAAACAATGTAAATGTTGACACTGATGTTAAATTTGTTTTAGCCTGTTATTAAATCAATAGTATTAATGGTAAGATAATGTTATTCATTTATTTACTAAACTAGTTTTACAATACCTAGATCCTTCTCTGTAAACTCGAGTATGGTGTTTTCTTCGTTGAGATGATTGCTGAAGTCTATAGACAACTCGCTCATTCTCTTCTTGATCTCCTTAACCTTGTCCTGGGTCTCCTTGGGCAGGTGTAAACCTGGAGTGATATAGTAACATATTATACATGGGTCTCCTTGTACAGGTGTAAACCTGGAGTGATATAGTAACATATTATACCTGGGTCTCCTTGTACAGGTGTAAACCTGGAGTGATATAGTTACATATTATACCTGGGTCTCCTAGGGCAGATGTAAACCTGGAGTGATATAGGCAATACATACATATAACACTTGCTGCAGCAGAAACAGCAAGGTAGCAGTATAACTCTGTTAATGTGACATGTAATCTATACAACCTAATTTTAGATAAGAAGGGACAAGGTAGTAATAGATTTTTATTAATGTGACATGTTATTTTATTGATCAAACATTGTATGCAAGAAAGGACAATTGCATTGAATTGGCTTTTATAGTCGCACCAACAGCTAAGGTCATATGGCTTCCTGGCCACATGAGGGTTCGAACCCACAGCGGTGAGGGAAGGGCAAGTAGTGATTTCAAGTCAGAGTCTCTTAACCACTTGGCCACGGACACCCACAAGAAGAGACAATGGTTGTAAGATCTGACATGTTATGCACGAGGGGACAATGGTTGTAAGGTTGGACATTGTATGCAAGAAGGGACACTGGTTGCAAGGTTGGACATTGCATGCAAGAAGGGACACTGGTTGCAAGGTTGGACATTGCATGCAAGAAGGGACACTGGTTGCAAGGTTCGACATTGTATGCAAGAAGGGACACTGGTTGTAAGTTTGGACATTGTATGCAAGAAGGTACACTGGTTGCAAGGTTGGACATTGTATGCAACAAGGGACAATGGTTGTAAGGTTGGACATTGTATGCAAGAAGGGACACTGGTTGTAAGTTTGGACATTGTATGCAAGAAGGTACACTGGTTGCAAGGTTGGACATTGTATGCAACAAGGGACAATGGTTGTAAGGTTGGACATTGTATGCAAGAAGAGACAATGGTTGTAAGATCTGACATTGTATGCACAAGGGGACAATGGTTGTAAGGTTGGACATTGCATGCAAGAAGGGACACTGGTTGCAAGGTTCAACATTGTATGCAAGAAGGACAATGGTTGTAAGTTTGGACATTGTATGCAAGGTTGGACACTGGTTGCAAGGTTGGACATTGTATGCAAGAAGGGACAATGGTTGTAAGTTTGGACACTGTATGCAAGAAGGGACAATGGTTGTAAGGTTGGACATTTTATGCAAGAATGGACACTGGTTGTAAGGATGGACATTGTATGCAAGAAGTGACACTGGTTGCAAGGTTGGAAATTGTATGCAAGAATGGACACTGGTTGTAAGGATGGACATTGTATGCAAGAAGGGACAGTGGTTGTAAGGATGGACATTTTATGCAAGAAGGGACAAAGGTTGTAAGGATGGATATTGTCTGCAAGAAGTGACAATGGTTGTAAGTTTTGGAACTTGTATGCAAGAAGGTACCAGTAGTATCCATTTGGTAACATTAGTTTTACCCAGTTTTCTATTAATAGATCATTGGCAAGCGCATCCCTGGTTGAGAGGGTAAAGACGCTGCATTTGAAATCAGCTAGACTCTCACCGCTGTGGGTTTGAATCCCACTAGGAGCTTGATTTGTGAAAAAATGCCGATTTTAATACGGATATTCAGAACTGGTTCTGACCAGGAATAAGGTGTTCTGCTGCTACCACCAGAAAAAAACAACATCATACATAACCACAAATATGCTGAAAAATGACATTAGACACCAAACTATTAATAGATCAAGATGACAAAAATCCTCACCCATGTCACCGAGTGTTTTATAATAAGGTTGACAGCTTGTTTTGTTTTGCCTGTACATACCACAAAGTTGTAAAATGGAGGTCTTTAGAAATCATTTAATGACAGTTTTGTGTTTAATCTACATAGTGTAAGCATCAATGATTGGAAACAATAGTACTTTTTTTTTATTCTCTGTGTTGTTTTTTGTGCATTTTAGCCGGAGCACTGATAGGTACATCATCTTTAGCTTATCTTACCATTGCGTCTGCCATACTTGATCTGTTTCTCTACATATCTCTTCACTTCATCTGTCAACCCATCCACACCTTTCTTCTCAAAGGCAACAATTGCATCAAACACATCTTGACGCATACTAAAACAAAATGGGACTAATGATTTGCATACGGTTATATATTAAAGATGTTTTGGTCGCTGTTTCATCAAACATATTTTGATGCATACCATGTAAATGATGATATTGAAAATATGATGATATTGAAAATATCTAGAGGCACTTTGGTCGTTGGAAAGTTACCTAGCAATGAGGTTGCTGGTTCAAGCCTGGACTACACCACTGAGCTGTAACTTGGAGCAATCATCTAAATCCATTGCTCTGTCTTCAGACGTAGATATAAACCAAGCAATTTCCTGTACAAACTACTAACTTGAGACACATTAAAGAATATCAAAAAAGAAACGTCTCGCTCTATCTCTGCGAGTGGTTCTAAATAGTAGATGCCCACCGCCAGCATGTCAAGCCTGTAAAATTGAACGTAATCAGAAGTTGTACCTAAAACTGGACGTGACCTATATTTTAGAACTAGAAGGTTGTACCATGGAAATCTTGTGCTGCCTGCCATCTGCTTGGTTCGGTTGAAGGATAAAGTTTATGAAAAGGGGCACAACTCTGTCAAACTGAGTTATTGGGGGGAAAAAAATGTAACAACACTCCTTGAGGTAAAATGTATTTGTGTGAGAAGTTTTTTTGAAAATAGTCAAATACTTTAGTTATACAGGTTCAAGTGTGACAGAACACTAAAGACGATGGACAGTGATCCCTAAGTGTCTGCCATGATAAGCAGGCGACACAAAAAAGTAAGTCATGGGCCCATGGCGATAAAAATGTGTTCACCATGTCTGGTCTATAAGAGATATATATTGATGAAGTTTGCTTTATATCCTGTGCTTAAAAGTAAAAATAAACAGACGTGTATGCAATTCAAATTCTGATAATTTTCTGTTTTGTTTATCTCTGTTTCTAAGTCTCAGATAGCCTTACACTCAAAAGTCTTCAACACATATATTATACATCTAGATGAATATTATACATTCAAACCAAAAGCAGACCCATTGTGACCTACTTGTTTATACTTCCTTTGTTCCTGTTAAGGTTTATCATTAGCTCCTTTTCTAATACATTGAGAGGCCCACATAATCTTCAGACTTGATACACAGATACATCTAGATAAGTACTATTACAGATTCTGAACAAAATTAGGTCATCTTGATAACCTTCAGCTAATTTGGGTTAAGTTGTTTTCTCCAGCTTCAAACATCTGAGGGATTAGACATCACTGATGACACTGGGTAGGGAATTAGAAAGAACCCGGTACCAATATGGGGGATATTTGATATTGAGTATATTGACATTATTGGTAGACCCTGGGGAATTACACAAAATAATGCTGCTCCTAGGGATGGCCCATATTACAGACTATCAAACTTACCTCATTTCTACATCAAATTCTGACAATTTCTTGTCCGCACTGACACTGACATCTCGTAATGACTTATCAGCAAATACATGTTGTACAAAGTCAATGTTGTTCCTTTCCACCGCATACTCTCTGTCAGCATCAACAAGTACCTTCAATAAATGGTTCTAGGATAATATACAACAGTTGTTGGCCAAATCTTTCGAAAGAGAACATGTGTATAAATGGAATCAACAGGACTATCCTTGTAACCAAACCATGGAGTACTTTTTCAAATAAAATCATCATCATGTAGATTATAAAACTTAGATCTGCTCACAGTTTGCGGCCTGTCCAGGACACAGGGTGTGGTATCATATACCCAAATATATGTATAAAGGGGTGGGGCTATGTGATACCATACCCTGTGGTTCAGGCTATACACTATGATGCTTGACGAATAAGAAAAATTGAAAAATCGCATATTTTAACACACTGAATGCACCGAATGCACCTTTCAGGGTTCTCCCATCGGCAACCATGCTGGTTAACTTTGGGTTACCAATGGCCACCCATGATATCATTTGGTACCAACGAGGCCACCGATACCACATCAGGTGTAGAGTCGCGGGAAGATTGGTTACCAACAGTCTACCTATCAGCGAACCAGGGATTAACGACGGTGACCGATGGTAGCCGATGATTACCGAGAGTGCTTTCGCTAACCGATGGGAGAACCCTGAACGCACCCACTAATTTGTAACCTATTCATGAAACCGGCTACTATGTAATGTGGCACAGAACTGACAAACTGACTGTATCTCTTCTTCTGCTACAGACTACTTTCGAAATGAAGTGAAAGCCTGTGCGTTGACGTAAAACCAAGCTCAAATACGAATCGACCAAATTACCTTGACTACAGTATCGTAAGTTATTTCTTCTGGTTTCAAAGCCCCAACAGCATCATATATCGCCTTGTTCTTTGTTATCAACTCCTCGGTAGACTTCTCTATTGTGTCTGCTGTTATTGACCAGTTCATACGATTTCCACTAGCTTTGGTCATTCTGAATTGGCTGGTAGTCACGTTGATTTTTCTTAAAATACAATAACTCTGCGCGTCTCTCAGAGAATGATTGCGATTAAAAAGGCGTTTTTGTGAGTTGACAATCTGAGCTGCAGGTAAAGTTCGCTTCAGAATAATACCGGCTTTTCGCAAAACGTCCATGAAATTGTGAAAGACGTTCGATTAAGTGTATTCATTACAGTACAAAGGAACAGAACAGAAAGTAACCGAGTAATATTTCCGACACAGTTACGACGCCATTGCTTGTTGCATTGTAAGTATACTTAAGTTACAGTGAATACTTAAGTATACTTACTCCCTGATCAGAGGAGTTATAAAATTGGCAGTTATACCTTGTGTCATACGAGATTAAGGCAGATCTGTGTAAGTGCCCAATCACTACTAATGGGGCAACTTTCCCTACCCTGATAGGGAGAGATTGGAGTTGTGTCCACAGACCTAATAACAATTGTATTAATATGTCTGAGGCAGGCGCGTATCCAGGCATACGCACCTACCCTCCACTCGCAGTGTCGCTGCTCGGTTCGCAGCTACGCTTCTCATATCTGACGTACATTTCAAAATGCTCCAGGTACGGCCCTGTGTGGTGTGTCTTATCAATTACGCCAGCTATCAGGGAGTAAAGTATACTTACTCCCTGCAGCTATACAGGCCTGTCAGTTACAGTGAACATGCAAACAACTCTCACTGGATGCAAAGCTTGCAGACGACATGAAACTGTACTTTATACAAGTCAGCTAAGTTTTTCAATCTAATGACTCCAACTACTAGTATATAATTTAATTTCTGTTTATTTTATTGGATCTATGACAGTTTTTTTTAAAGAATTATTCATGTTTTACCCTATAGTTACTCCTATAGGTATCCACTGCACTGTGTATAATACAAAAAAAGAATTGCTATGAACTTTAGCGTCAGAATGAATGTAATCTGATGACTAAGGGGGTGGGGGTGGTGGGGTGGGGGGTGGGGGGTGGTGGTGGTGGGGGGGGGGGGGGGGGGGGGGGTATCATGTCTACTACGGCGTGGTATTCCAGTGTGGCAGCACTATAAAGAAACCAGGGGGGGGTGGTATCATGTCTACTACGGCGTGGTATTCCAGTGTGGCAGCACTATAAAGAAACCATTGAGTTCGCTGCTTCACGTAGACGTATCATCACATCAAACACACAGATAAAAGTCCAGACTCCATTGTGCCTAAAATCGTCGGGTAGGACGCCTGTCGTAGGTGGACGGACTATAATCCTTAGAAACACACACACACACGTGCCCGGACTAGCGGACTGTGGACCAATATGGTATAAAACGCGGACTGGTAATTTGCGGACCATGTAAATAGATGGAACAAACCATACTTATGTGTTGGTCAGCAAATATTAAAGTTAGACGTTAAAAAAAAGAAAGATATAAAACAAATAATGACAGAAATCATTTTTTCTTTTCTTTTTTCTTTCCTGAAACCAACGTGACAACACAGACATATTAATAAATTAGGTCTGTGGTGACCAATAGTGCCGTCATTTCAAACGTTCACAAAGAAATGTATAATTTATATTTAGTGACAACTTTGATGAGAAATGACACCATGGATATACAGGAGTATGTAGATCTATGATGACACCTACAATTTTAAACAAACTGAGATTTTATATTTTATTATTTAAAAAAAAGAGTAAAAAAATGTATGAGTAAAATACTCAAATACTCAGCTAAATTACATATACGTTACCCAGAGACGTAATTCTACTGGTATACCTAAAAGGTGCGAATGCATGTTTAACTTTAACTTATCCAATCTCTACACAGAGTTGTCGTTTCTTGCATACACATACAATGACGGCCTCTGGGAGAGATAAATATTACCCGAGTGACAGTTTTCCACGATTATGGTAATTTATTACTCGGATAATTTCTGTTCTGTTCCTTTGTAGCGAGTAAACTAATCGAACGTCTTTCGCCGGTTTATTATTGCCTTTATTATTCTAAAGCTTCACTTGCAGCTCAGATTGTCAACTCACAAAACAACCTTTTTAATCGTAATCATTCTCTGAGGCACGCGCACAATTATTGTAAATTCATAAAAAAAAATCCTAATCCCAGATTCTAATTCAATTACAATGCATATAAAGTCAAAGACATACAGTACATAATCGTCTTAGAAATTATTACTGATCAGTATTATAACTTGCTTATCTGTATGATGCTACAATGTGTATAATGCCTGCTGTTGTTTTTTTTTATTCTAAATTTATGTAAAATTGCTTCAAATTTATGAAATACTTCAAATAGTAATTCAGAATGCCTATGTAGAAAGATAATGGATATATTCCAAATTAACAATTCTATGAATCTAATAAAGATTTCCTATACAAAATTAATACATAGAGTTAAGATCATAGTCTTTGCTTATTAAAATTTATTTAAATTTATCAAAATCACTCATATTATTAAATGAAGGTACTATATTTTGTATAGTATTATAAAATGTTGATCTACACACATTAAGCTTGTGACAGTATATTAGAAAATGTAATTCAGTTTCTACATCAGAGTTACAAAGTGTACATGTTCTCTGCTGAGCTTCTAACTGCTTATATCTGCCTTCCTCAATAGCTAATCTATGAGCACTTATTCTTAATTTTACAAAATGAACAATTTTGTTTGAACTATCAATATTATTAGTGAGAAGGTAACTTTCCTGCATATAATTATCTTTGAGATTACAATAAGTTCTTAGTTTATTTCCAACTTCAATGTTTACCTTCCTGTGCCAAAATGTTTTATATAAATCTTTAAGTTTATTAGTCAGTGAGTTTAAAAGTCTCACTTTGGAAAAAGTGACTTGATTATCCAAGACATGTCTAAATCCAATCTTAATTTTTTTTTTTCATATAACAATAAAATTTAAACCAAAACCTTTATCTAATTTCATACTATCTTTATATGCTTTAAATGTTAGTTTATTAGTATCCATGCCAACCAGATGTAACCAAAAATTTAAACTGTTTAAGACCAAACAGACCCAATGGGTAAATGCCCAGCTCAGCCCTGACTGCATTATTAGTGGCAGTCCGATGTACCCGTAGAACAATTAAATTAAGTTTGCAAATCTTGAGCTGGGTTTTTTCTTGTAAAAAATTATCATATTAATATCAGTAATAAGACAAGTAACCGTAAATATTTCACTGCAGTATAGTAAAATAGGCTTGACACATTGTTCATACAAATTCAAATAAAGGTGTACATTTATATAGGTGTAGATTCAGAATGACCAAGGCAAGTGGAAATCGTATGAACTGGTCACTGACAGCTGACATAATAGAAAAGTCTAGCGAGGAGTTGATGAAAAAGAACAAGGCGATATATGATGCTGTTGGGGCTTTGAAACTAGAAGAAATAACTTATGATACTGTAGTCAAGGTAAATTGATCGATTCGTATTTGAACTTGGTTTTAATGACTCAAACAAACAAAATGTCAACAAAAGCACAGGCTTTCATTTTGGGATACAGACATTTGCCCCCCAGTGCAAAAATTCACAGGTGGACATTTGCCCCCCAAGTGAAATGTATGCTAGGACATTTGCCCCCCAATCCAAAAGATATCTAGTACATTTGCCTCCCAATAGTAATGACAGGGTAGGACATTTGCCCCACAAGTTAAAATTATACTAATTTGTGCTGAGATGTATATTATTATAAGTTTGATAAAACTAAAATGTCAGCTACAGATAAGCAATTTGTATAGATTTTTATCATTACATTAGGAAAAAATAGGTGTAATCATCTAGGGTACTTACTCTTATTGTTTGTTTATTTGTATTGTGATTCTCAGTAAATACAAAGTTGTTCAAATGGTGACACTGGGGTCAAATTTGACCCCGCCCCTGGGTCACATGTCAAACTTGGTTTGAGTGTTTATATTAACAAAAGTTTGATTTGTTATAAAAGCGAGTCAAACTTGAGCCAAATACTTCCCTCCCCATATATCTTCATAATTGAAAAATTATAAAAAACTAGTTTGATACTGCCATATCTGAAACCCCACCCACCCCACCCCAACCCAACCCAACCCAACCCAAGATTGCAGTGTGCCCCTTTAATCGTCTATTTGAAAACATAAAAGGACAATATTTGCTGCTTTACGTATTGTTTACATTTTTGTTTAATATGTTGGCACTGCTTTCTATAAAAGTAAAAACACTCCTTATCATTTAAGGATATAAAATTCATATTTAAAAATACTAAATAGTCGCGTTCAATCATCACTACACTAATTGTACAACATTATTTACCATCTTACGGCAAAGTAAAGTCTGTTTTGTTGGCCATCCTTTTCCTATTGCTATAATTATAATGCCATCAAGAAGCTGTGTATCCTAGAAATCATGGCAGTCAGTGTTGCCAGATACATTCCAAGCCTTAGTATGCCAGATATTGCATATTTTTGGTATGCTTAATCTTTTTGGTAACATATTATAACACTGTTTTTCCATTAAAAGCATATTGACTTATTTAAAGTGATAAACTAGTAATATTTCATAGCAAATAATCATGATTTGTAATTTCTACACTCATTTTACCATCATTTATAGTCATATTAGTATGAAATGTGAAAATAACAATTTTGGTGGCCATCTTGGATGCCATTTTGAATTTAGTGCCTTTTCCCACAGATACCAAAGTGGCATCAGACAGTTTTGAAATCTAGATACCATGACAAACTGTTTGATATATAGCAATAAATGTGGCAAGAGATAGTCAGATATGCCTATGGATTTGCAGCAGTATTATGATATTGAAGAAGATATTGAGTTGCAGTTTCAATCTTCATGTTTCCTAGGCTTTCAGTTACCTGGTTAAGCTTGGTTGTTACACTACTGGTATAAGATTGGTTGTCCATGGGGCCATTTTCTATACCCTTTTACCTGTAGCAGCAACATTCAATAAGAGCTGCTTTGGACTGCTGTTGGGCTTGGCTTTCTCTTGGTACATGTAATTACTTGTTTAAGTACATCATCATAATGTAGATTATGAAACTTAGATCTGCTCACAGTTTGCAACCTGTACTATATGGCTGGCTTCAAGACTAGTCTTGTTGATTCCATTTGTAGACATTTTCTCTTTCAAAAGATTCGGCCACCCTAGAACTGTTTATTGCAGGTTCTTGTTGATGCTGACAAACTGTTTATTGCAGGTTGTTGATGCTGACAGACTGTTTATTGCAGGTTCTTGTTGATGCTGGAATACTGGTTATTGCAGGTTATTGTTGATGACGGAAACTGTTTATTGCAGGTTCTTGTTGATCCCAGCATACTGTTTATTGCGGGTTCTTTTTGATGCTGGAAATGGTTTATTGCAGTTTTTTATGCCGGAAACTGTTTTTTTGCAGGTTTTTGTTGATGCCGGCATATTGTTTATTGCAGGTTCTTGTTGATGCTGCAAACTGTTTATTGCATGTTCTTGATGATGCATGCATACTGTTTATTGCAGGTTCTTTTTCATGCTGGAAACTGTTTATTGCAGGTTCTTGTTATACTGGAAACTGTTTATTGCAGGTTCTTGTTGATGCCAGCATATTGTTTATTGCAGATTTTTGTTGATACTGGAAACTGTTTATTGCAGGTTCTTGATGATGCATGCATACTGTTTATTGCAGGTTCTTTTTCATGCTGGAAACTGTTTATTGCAGGTTCTTGTTATACTGGAAACTGTTTATTGCAGGTTCTTGTTGATGCCAGCATATTGTTTATTGCAGATTTTTGTTGATACTGGAAACTGTTTATTGCAGGTTCTTGATGATGCATGCATACTGTTTATTGCAGGTTCTTTTTGATGCTGGAAACTGTTTATTGCAGATTCTTGTTGATGCCGGCATATTGTTTATTGCAGGTTCTTGTTGATGCTGGAAACTGTTTATTGCTTGTTCTTGATGGTGCTGGAAACTGTTTATTGCAGGTTCTTGTTGATACTGGAAACTGTTTATCTTGTTGATGCCAGCATATTGTTTATTGCAGATTCTTGTTGATGCTGGAAACTGTTTATTGCAGGTTCTTGTTGAAACTGTTTATTGCATGTTCTTGTTGATGTTGGCAGACTGTTCTATTTATTCATGTTTTTGTTGATGTCGGCAGATTGTTTATTTATTGCATTGTCTTGTTGATGTCGACAGACTGTTTATTTATTGCATGTTCTTGTTGATGCTGATAAAACTGTTTATTACAGGTTCTTATTGATGCTGATAATTTGTTTATTGCAGGTTATTGTTGATGCAGACAGACTATTTATTGCAGGTTGTTGATGCTGACAAACTGTTTACTTTAGGTTTTTGTTGATGCTGATAAAACTGTTGATTGCAGATTCTTGTTGATGCTGATGAAACTGTTTATTGCAGGTTCTTGTTGATGCTGACAAACTGTTTGTTGCAGGTTCTTGTTGATGCTGACAGAGCGTATGCGGTGGAGAGGAACAACATTGACTTTGTGCAACACATATTTTCTGACAAGTCATTGCGAGATGCCAGTGTCAATGCAGACAAGAAATTGTCAGAATTTGATGTAGAGATAAGGTATATATGATAGACTATCTATTCTTGATGTAGAGATGATTAATATATCAAAGGCCAGCAACATTATGGGATGCCGAGTTGTCCGTCGTACGTCCGTCGTCCGTCCGTCGTCTGTCCGTCGTTAACTTTTGTCTCGTTAACATCTCTGTGGCATGTACATGTAGTATGTACAGGCAAAACGAAACAAGCTATCAACCTTATTATTAAACACTCAATGACATGGGTGAGGATGTTTTGTCATCTTGATATATTAATCGTTTGTTTGGTGTTTAATGTCATTTTTAAGCACATTTTAGGCTATGTATGATGGTCATTTTTTAGCTGTACTGGCCAAAGGCCAGCAACATTATGGGATGCCGAGTTGTCCGTCGTACGTCCGTCATCCGTCCGTCGTTAACTTTTGTCTCGTTAAGACGATAGGGCCTTCATTTTTCATCTGATCTTTACCAAACTTTACCAGATTGTTTATGTCAATAAAAGCTCGGACAAGTTCGAAAACCAGCCAAATCGGACGAGTGACAGCAGAGTTATGGCCCTTCATTTAGTTTAAAATGCTATATTTTGCCTCGTTAAGACGATAGGGCCTCCATTTTTCATCCGATCTTTACCAAAATTTTCCAGATTGTTAGTGTCAATAAAAGCTTGGATAAGTTTGAAAACCAACCAGAGCGGACAAGTAACAGCGGAGTTATGGCCCTTGATTTCGTTAAATATGCTATATTTTGCCTTGTTAAGGCGATAGGGCCTTCATGTTTCATCTGATCTTTACCAAACGTTACCAGATTTTTTGACTTTCTTTTTCTTTTCTTTTTTTTATATTTCTTGTATGTTTTTAAATTTTTAATTTTTATTTAATTTTTTTTTTATTATCTCTACTGGCCAAGTTCGAAAACCAGCCAGATCGGACCAGTAATGGTGGAGTTATGGCTCTTGATTTAGTTAAAAATGCTATATTTTGCCTCTTTAAGACGATAGTCGCTCGCTTCATTGATGTTATAAGAGCCATATTAAAAAGTCCGCAGGCCCTATTGGGCCTCTTGTTTTTCAGGTGGCGGCGGCAGAACACCTACTTAATTCTGGTTGGAACCAGTTCTGTATAGCTTCTAACATCCTTAAGAAAATTGGCACTTTTTGACTTACAAATTGAGCTCCCAGTGGGATTCAAACCTGCAGCGGTGAGAGTCGAGCAGATTTCAAACACAGCATCTTTACCCTCTCAACCAGGGAAACGCTTGCCGATGATCTATTAATAGAAAACTGTGTAAAACCAATGTGTCCAAGCGGACACCAATGTCCAACCTTGCAACCATTGTCCCTTCATGCATACAATGTCCAACCTTCCAACCGTTGTCCCTTCATGCATACAATGTCCAACCTTACAACCATTGTCCCTTCTTGTATACAATGTCCAGCCTTACAACCATTGTCCCTTCATGCATACTATGTCCAGCCTTCCAACCGTTGTCCCTTCATGCATACAATGTCCAACCTTACAACCATTGTCCCTTCTTGTATACTATGTCCAACCTTACAATTATTGTCCCTTCATGCATAAATGTCCAACCTTCCAACCGTTGTCCCTTCATGCACACAATGTCCAACCTACAACCATCGAGACAATGCAGTTACATATTATACCTGGGTCTCCTTGCAATGTCCAATCTAACAACCATCGTCCCTTCTTGCATACGCTGTCCAATCTTACAACCATCGTCCCTTCTTGCATACAATGTCCAACCTTACAACCATCGTCCCTTCTTGCATACAATGTCCAATCTTACAACCATCGTCCCTTCTTGCATACAATGTCCAACCTTACAACCAGTGTCCCTTCTTGCATACAATGTCTAATCTTACAACCATCGTCCCTTCTTGCATACAATGTCCAACATTACAACCATTGTCTCATATTGCATACAATGTCCAACCTTACAAGCATTGGTCCTTCTTGCATACAGTGTCCAACCTTACAACCGTTGTCCCTTCTTGCATACAATGTCGAACCTTACAACCATCGTCCCTTCTTGCATACAATGTCCAACCTTGCAACCATTGTCCCTTCATGCATACAATGTCCAACCTTCCAACCGTTGTCCCTTCATGCATACAATGTCCAACCTTACAACCATTGTCCCTTCTTGTATACAATGTCCAGCCTTACAACCATTGTCCCTTCATGCATACAATGTCCAGCCTTCCAACCATTGTCCCTTCATGCCTACAATGTCCAACCTTACAACCATTGTCCCTTCATGCATACAGTGTCCAACCTTCCAACCATTGTCCCTTCATGCATACAATGTCCAACCTTACAACCATTGTCCCTTCTTGTATACAATGTCCAGCCTTACAACCATTGTCCCTTCATGCATACAATGTCCAGCCTTCCAACCATTGTCCCTTCATGCCTACAATGTCCAACCTTACAACCATTGTCCCTTCTTGTATACAATGTCCAACCTTACAATTATTGTCCCTTCATGCATAAAAATGTCCCATAAAAATGTCCAACCTTTCAACCGTTGTCCCTTCATGCACACAATGTCCAACCTACAACCATCGAGACAATGCAGTTACATATTATACCTGGGTCTCCTTGAAATGTCCAACCTTACAACCATCGTCCCTTCTTGAATACACTGTCCAATCTTACAACCATTGTCCTTCTTGCATACAATGTCCAACCTTACAACCATAGTCCATTCTTGCGGGCATCTGTGGCCGAGTGGTTTAGAGTCTCTTACTTGCCCCTCACCGCTGTGGGTTCGAACCCTCGTGGGACCAGGAATCTTTATGTGAGGACGCTATCCAGCTGGCTTTGTGGTTGTTCCAAGGTGCCCGCCCGTGCACACAACTTTTCCTGATGGGCACTTGGGATCTTCTTCCACAAATGGAAGCTGGAAAGTCGACCTATGACCTTAGCTGTTGGTGGGCTATGAAATCCAATTGTCCCTTCTAGCATTTGATGAATAAAATAACATTTCACATTAATAAAAATCTACTTCAACCGTTGTCCCTTCTGATAAAAAATTAGGTTGTACAGATTACATGTCACATTAATAAATTGCTGCTGCTATTACTCCAAGTATAACATACTGAAAGGAAAAAGAAACGCATAATGGGTATTTCCACTATATATTGTATGTTTAATATGCTACTGCTAATCGAATGGTACAGGGCGACATTAGACCTGTCCTTTCGGAAAGAAGGTTTAAACAGCACCAAACACAACAATGGTTACCCCTTTAAAGTTTCATTATCGACAGAATGCGCTTTTGGCTCAAGCAGGTAAGCAAACTTAGGCTTTAAATGCTGCAATTTATTATTAACATTAAACTAATACTGAAATGGCTTGACTTTATTCAAGCGAAACTTCAACATGTATGCATTTCGTGTAAAAGGTCTACTACATGGCAGAGTTGTTCTTTCTGTAATTAGTTGTAGCCCTTTTTTGTACAAAACACGTTGAGATATAACTGGAATAATTACGTGAAATTAAGTGTGTATAATAGTGTAGTATAGGCAATTTTGTGAGTATGCGTTTCTTTTTCCTTTCAGTATATGTAACTATATCACTCCAGGTTTACGCCTGACCAAGGAGACCCATGTATAATATGTAACTATATCACTCCAGGTATACACCTGCCCAAGGAGACCCAGGTATAATATGTAACTATATCACTCAAGGTTTACACCTGCCCAAGGAGACTCCGGTATAATATGTAACTATATCACTCCAGGTTTACACCTGCCCAAGGAGACCCAGGACAAGATTAAGGAGATCATGAAGAGAATGAGTGACTTGTCTATAGACTTCAACAATCATCTGAACGAGGAAAACACCGTACTCGAGTTTACAGAGAAGGATCTAGGTATTGTAGAACTAGTTTAGTAAATAAATTAATAACATTATCTTACCATTAATAATATTGATTTAATAATAGGCTAAAACAAATTTAACATCAGTGTCAACAAACAGGATGGGGATACATTGTACATTGTTTCTGTAGTGCTTCTGTGGTGTCCGTCTGCCTGCCTTTCTGTATGTCTGTCTTTATGTCACAAACTTTGTCTGGACCAGTTTTCTTAAATCTCTGTCCTGATTTCAACCAAACTTGGTAGGGATGAACAGTATATTGCTTATATTATCATCATGTTCCGATAGAACGATTTATGGAGGAGTAATGGCCCTTAAAAGATTTTAATACACAAACTTTGTCTAGTTCAAGTTGTCCGTCCGTCCTTGTCCGTCCGTCCGTTAACTTTTACCTCCTTAACACGATAGGGCCTTCGTTTTTCGTCAATCTTTTTCAAACTTTACCAGATTGTTG
>JAWPHD010004507.1:0-186038 GCA_037043455.1 Cyrtodaria siliqua | reverse complement strand
GATTATCTCCACCAAATTTGTTTTTGTGTATTTGATTGCGTTCAAATGGTTACGTAAGTCATGTAAACATATAACAGTTCAATAGTTCAACCCTTAAAAACGTATAAAAACATATGGAAGCAAACATTCAACCATTTTAATCATTAAACGCACATTCTTTCGAAAGAAGGTAAAGATAACCAAACAATTAGAATACTTTTATACTTTTTAAGCAAATTACATGTAAATATTTTCTAGAAGATCATATGGGACGATTATATTACTGTCTTGGTTCTTTTTGTTTTCAGTTTTATGTGGCAGATATGTGCATACATCCCTACCACTCTGCAAAGACAGACCCCTATTAGTGCCCTGAAATCATCACAATTAAGCACATCTTTTGTTCTAGAGACATTCATCCATGCCAAGGAAAAGGTAATCTAACAAATCTAAATTCTTTGAACAATTTAGATGTCCTTAGGATTTTGAATTTATTTTATTTTCTCAAAAAAATCGACAATAGCAGAATGCAAGATATAATGTTTTTTCTGTACCCGCCATATGTGTGGGTTGGTGGGTGAGCATAGTGTTGTTCTTGATATACATCACACTTCTATAGGATCGTCACACTTTCTTGTCCGGACTATTTCTCCTGAACTTCTCAACAGAATTAGCGATCTTTGGTTAGAAGTATCAGTATGAAGTCCAGTTGAGCATATGTTCACACTGTTCTGGTCCATTGACATCCTAGGTATAGCCTTATTTCAGATGATAGCTTACAGTAGGGTATATATAAATAAGAGTTAATTGAATTGTTGTTTACGTGGCCACACAGTCTACCCATTGAGCATACAAGGCTAAAGAAATACATGTCTTGCCCATGTAGTGGCTGCAATAAGGAAAGCTACAGTGAGAGGTGATGGTGGCAAGCATGGTTTGGTGGCTATTTATAAGCATTGCAATGTTGGTCTGACAAACTTTTATTTTGTTAAAAAAGTCAATATAAATGCCATTTCATACTTCCTACTTTTCAGATATTTTGCTTAAGCATTTGTTTATAAGCAGTTGTGATATCTGAACTGTTGTGCCTAAAGGTAGCTCAAATTTCATTGAATGTTATGAAACGGAATGAGGGTTCTCATAATAGGTTATACTGGAACATAAACCTCCGAGGGAGATCAGATGTGACGGCGGATGAAGTTGCCCATCAGTCATGCTCTGCCAGGGAGCGAACCCACGCAGGGCAGAGGTCTGAAGCTCTGAAGTGCAAGTTTTATCCACTGAGTTGCCTTGGAAGTAAAAATGAAATTGCAAAATATTGATGTTGTTGTTACAGATATCCTTTTTTGTCTGTACACATGCACTCGCTTTATTATATCATAACAAAAGTAAGATTAACCTGGTAACTTCAACCTTCTTCGATCCCCTGAGATTTACATTGAGATGCATGTCAAGTGTGCAAGTTTACAACAACGCATGAAATTTAAGAAATTACTTTTCTAACTTCCAGCCTACGATGTACAGTGGATAGAATTACTGACCAAACAGTTCAATTCCTGTCAGGCTGCATGTGAGGTGAGAATTTCTTTTTAAAACAAGAAACCTGTAGCAGAGCTAAATGTTTTTTATCATGCAAACAATTTATCATGCAAAAAATTAAACAAAATCATGGACTTGTCATATGTTTTTTTCGTTCAAAAAAGTGTCATTAAGTGTCCCTGGTGTTTTATGCACAAGTACACATATTCGTATAATGGTGTTCACCATTTTCCGTCAAAATAGCAGAGAATGAAGTCATTGATATGTAATATTTGCAAGTTGTAGAGATCGTTCACCAGGCGCTAATGCACCTTCGATGAGGTGGACATTTTTTAAAAAATCACAAATACAGGCAGACATTTTTGTAATTCATTGCTGCATTTAGGTTACTGTGAATGCTATATGTATACATCAAACACAAATGAGGCCAGGGCACATAATTTCATATTTTTCATTTCATCCTTTTGCTTTTGTGTAAAAAAGAAGGAAAACATTTTCTGTAACTCATTTCTTAAATGATTGCCAGTCAGTTGTTTGTAGGGTATTTTTTAGTTTGAACATGATTATATTGAATATTCATTGATTTTTTTTTCTGGAATATATTTGCCTGTTTTCCATCCTGAATTGGAGAATTCTGTCATCCCTGAATCTACGAGTAATTGAGTCCTAGCTGAATTTTTAGTTTCTGAAAACAAAAACAAAGCCCAGAAGAAAGTAAAAGTTCTGATAGTTCTTAGTCCTGAAATGACAATTTTGCCTCTTTAAAACCTTAAATAGCTAACAGGGTACCTGGAGCATTTTGAAATGTACGCCAGATATGAGAAGCGTAGCTGCGAACCGAGCTGCAAGTGGGGGCTAGGTGTGGGAGGGGGTTTGGAAAATTTTGAAAATTAGGAGGTAAATGATGCGTTCTCAAGCTATATTACAGCGTTAATATGGCATTTTGTTTGACACTAGCCCATACCCACCCCCCACCCCGCCTTCAGTTTTTATTGCATATATGGAACTTTTGGAACTTTTATTTTTTCACTTTTGCTGACGAATTGTACGCATTGGCGTACGTGCATATGCCTGGATACGCGCCTGGCTAATTATTAACTTTTATTGACATATTCAATTGAACCAGGCGCCGATTTCACCAATAATTCCTTAAGTTTTACTTAAATACTTAAGAAAATACTTAACTAAGTCACTAAGTAAAACTTAGCAGAAATGTGTTTCATCAACAGAAATTAAGTGTCCACTTGATAACTAAGCTAAATTTAAGTTTTTACTTAAGTAAATTGGTTTGGTGAAACATGTTTTCCTTACTTAAGAAAACTTAGGAGGTAAACTTAAATTTAAGTTTTTAAGTAGCTAAGTATATACTTAAGTATGTTGGTGAAATCGGCGCCAGAACTCCGCGAACAGTTTCATACATAAATGCTCCGACTACATTTTTATGAAATATTTTGATGATTATTTTGGAGCTTATCGTTGGGAAATTTCAACTGTTCTAAGAACGACCATTATGCACTTGTTTTTCAGTGGTTCCTGGATCACATGGCAGAGAGTGACTGGTGGCCACAGCAGATTCTCATCAAATGTCCCAACCAAATAACAAGACAGGTAAGTCATTTTTCATTTTCATACGGACATATAACAATTTGAATTCCACATGATAACACAGGATCATGAAACATACTGCCCATGGCACGAGGATGGTCCCTATTGTTTGTGAGGTCACTAGGTCAAATATCAAGGCTGCTCGGTGACCTGACACAGAAAACGGTTTCTGCGCCTGTCAACCTACATTTTACGTATTCTTATCCATCAGATAAATGACTAAAGAAGTAAAGAAACAAACCAGACTTGAATAGAACAATTTGCTTCAAACTATTCAAACACAAGTTTTAAAACAATCAAGATTTCCGTGTGTTCCTTTAGTGAACAAATTGCATTTGTCAGTATACAGGAGGAAGTAAAAACAAAACAAATTGTAAGTTAAAATAACACATCTATTTTTAGCTCGACTGATCAGCAGAGCTTATGCCGTGGTGCGGCGTGCGTCGTCCATCTGTCTGTCCGTCCGTAAACTTTATTTTGTAACGACTACTCCTCTGAAACTACTGAATGGATTTTCATGAAACTTTACAGAAATGTTGCCCATGAAGTCTAGTTGATCCTAGCAAAAATTCATGTTGATGTGAGATCCAAGATGGCCGCCAAATCTAAAAATAGGTTTTTAAAAAACAAGTATGTAGCGACTACTCCTTGAAAACTATTGATATGGGACTTTTTCTAAAATGATCAGCATGACATGATGTTGGTCCTTGTCGAAAATCGTTTTGATTCGACGTTAAACATGGCTACCAGCGGCCATCTTTGTTTACATAGAGTTATATAATGAAAACTTGTAGCGACTACTCCTCTGAAACTACTTGACGGATTTTCATGAAACTTCACAGGAATGTTGCTGTTGATGTCTAATTGATCCCAGCAAAATTTCAGGTCGGCCGGAAATTCAAGATGGCCGCCACAACTAAAAATAGATTTTTAAAAAATAAGTTTGTAGCGACTACTTCTTGAAAACTGTAAGTGATATTGATATGGGACTTTTTCTAAAATGATCAGCATGACATGATGGTTATCCGAGTCGAACATTTTTTTTGATTCGACGTTAAACATGGCTGCCAGTGGCCATCTTTGTTTACATAGAGTTATATAATGAAAACTTGTAGCGACTATTCCTCTGAAACTACTTGACGGATATTCATGAAACTTCACAGGAATGTTGCTGTTGATGTCTAATTGATACTAGCAAAATTTCAAGTTGGCCGGAAATTCAAGATGGCCGCCAAGGCTAAAAATAAATTTTCAAAAAACAAGTTTGTAGCGACAACTTCCTGAAATCAAAATCAATCAGTAGAGCTTCATGGTCATTGACCTCTTGTTATAAAGTAACATTGAAGCAAAATTTATTTAAAGCAGGAAACCCGACTAAATCATAAGGCATCTCTCTATCTCTCAGTATACTTGGTACGAGGTCAAACTATAGCAGTAAATAATCATGTGAATAGGTAGAACATCCTCAGTTACAAAATATGGTCCTTAGGTCCAATAATCAGGCCTCAGGCTCTATAATCTGGCCTCAGGCCCAAGAATCGGGAATTGGGATTGCATTGTTAATATAGAATACACCACACTTGTATAGGTACGCAGTTACATAGTACACATAGTTCTTTGTGCCAGTTTTTGCTGTTCTTGCTAATCTTGTGGTTTATTCACTACCGGTATACCTGCCATGGTTGTACGTAAAACAGTCGAGTTAAAGAATAAAACACTTCAAATAAAATGTCACTGTCAGTGAAAAAAGTATGAGGTGGTTTTATGCTTCAGCGACTTCCTGTGTGCGTTCAGCTTGCTCTGTAGCTTGAACTTCATCGGGCGCATGACCGACTTGGTTTGCCTTCTCATAGCATTTCATACACATCCCAATGCAAAAGCTAATAAGGGAGAAACAGCCCAAGAAAAAAGTTCCCACTGTCCAAAGTGCAAGACATAATAAATAGCACGGGCAGCACACTGCGTGATCAGCAGCTTCGTCCTCGCTCTCCGTAGAAGCCAAGCAGGCAATACATTGGCAAGCCGAGTGGCCAAACAAAACAGAAAGGACACACACTATTCCTGTTTGATTTACTGTTTGACAGGCGTTATGCTCGGCCGTATCCAGGAACACATCGCTTGTACACTCTAAAATAGAGAAAGATTTTTTTTATTCAAATCTTTGCTAGAAACAATCAGTATTTGTGACTCAAAGAAAATTAAAAAACATGAAAATCAAAAATATTTGTAATCTGTGTCATCGATAAGCATTGTATCTGCAGGTAAAATATCGTAAAAACACAATTGCAATAAAAAATCTACGTTAATGATTTTGCGTTTAACTTTGTTTCTCAGAAATTCACCAAAACTTGCCTCATAGTTGTAAATTGAACTTAGCTTATAGTTGTATATTGGGCAGTACAGCTTAAAGGGGGTACATCAGACCTTATTGCGGGTCTAGGAGTCCAATATTTTCTATCATAAATGGCCAACACATAATGAATGAGCTTAAACATGACTCCGTATTTACACGGAACTTCCATCTCTGCATTATTGTATGCTGTCCTAGGTTACGCTGTAGGGTTAATTTGCATGATTTCATGTAAATATATGATGAATTCAGATACTAGACCTGAACAACAGAGGGCTAACACTATATTTTGATTGGTGTGACATTTTTAGTTCATATCGCAGAAACTGCTTGACAGAAACTTTACACTTGTATTCACTATCATAAGAGAAACTTATACAGACAAGTGCCATAACTCTGTTATGAATTTTACAGAATTATGTCCCTTATTCAACTTAGTTACCCAATAAACAGACAAGGCCTTGAAAAATCGAGCATGTTGTCATCCGACAGCATTTGTTTATCATGTATTGGAACATTTTTAAATGATTTTTTTTAAAAAAGCCTGATATACCCCCTTTAATACAAGTTAAATAGTTCTTAAATTTTGTTAATTTTTTTTATTTGTTTGTTTTAGGGTAGTTCAGTATTTAGATTTTTTTCTCCAGAATGCAATGGACTAGAAAGTTTATCTTGACATGATAACACCCTATATACCATGATAGTGAGTAGTGGGGGGGGGGGGGGGGGGGGGGGGGGGGTGTAATCAGAATAAGTCTATATCTTTTATTGAGTGTCAATATTAAAAGTGTACACAAGTGCCTCCTTTAAATCATATTGTAAAGCCACATGTTATACAGGTTAGATAAGACAGTGCAAGGGGTATTGATAACATTTCTGAAGATAGTCCAGTTGATAACCCTACAATGGAAGACATGATGTATCAAACTGACATCAAACTGATAAAGCTTGTGCTAAAAAAAAAATCTGATAAAAACACATTAATAATGTCCATGTGTGACATCAGTACATTGTTTATATCTATCTGATCCATAATTTGTTAACCACTTCAGATAATGAAATGAAACTTGAAAGGAAACATTGCAGTCTTGAAGTGTTTATGAAGAATTAAAAAAGGCATCTAGATTTATTATTACAGTAAATGAAAGATAATTAGATTTGAATTTTTCAAATTTTCTTCGTTATTTTTCCATAATTTAAATATATTATTTGGGCAAAAAAAATATCTACAATTAATAATATGCAAAAAGAATTCAAATAATGATTAATATTGAGTTGCAAATATGCTAGTTATCTAGAAAAACAATGGGACGCCAGGAGTTCTAAACATATTTATATTGCTGTGTGTCCCTTTCAGTGTATAGATGGAATGGTATAGACGGGTATAAGATTCAAGGTCACTATGACCTGATAATGAAATAATATATTTGCTCTATATATAACTCTTAAAGATTTGTAGCCACACCCATAAAACTTCACAGGTAGACTGTCCATTTTGTGAGAAAATGACCCCTATACATTTTGAGGTCAGTAGTTTTAAGGTCAAGGTCATCATGACCCGATCTTAAAAGCCCTCGTCCACTCTTACTCTCTAAGATTCGTAGCCATACTCATGACACTAAACAGGAAGACCTCCATGGTCCCAGCAGGGGCATATCAGTCGGTCGTTCCCAAGGACATCTACTTTTTAGCTCTTCTCGCTGAAGGCCAGGTAGCTAATGGGATGACATTTTCTCTGTTGTCCGTCCATATATATCGTCCATCTGTTAACTTTTGCCTTGTGAGCACGATATGACCTTCATTTTGTATTTGATCTTTACAAGACTTGGCCAGATTGTTGATATTGATGAAAGCTCAGAAAAGTTTGAAAAGGACCGACCGACCCCCCATGGTGCCCTTTGTTTTGTTAGTACTCTAGCGTTACAGTTGTGTCTCAGCCAGAACTCTGAAACTACTTAATGGATTTTAATAAATCTACCCCGAAATGTTTAGCATGATAAGAAGGTGTGTCACGTGCACAAATAGGGTCCTTACCTCAAAAGATGAAGGTCACACTTAAGCGTGGAGGTCAACGTCATATGAGTCAAAATTTTATCTCTGCCATAACTTCTGAACTACGAAAGGGATTTTAATAAAACTACACAGAAACGTTCAGCATGATGAGAAGGTGTGTAATACATTATTAAATGTCCATTTAAATATGTTCCAGCTAGTCTAATATAATAAAATATGTAACAATATGAATAAGGCCTAAAAAAAAATTGTGTGGATCGGGTCATCCGACCCTACCTACGAATACCCGCCGACCCTGACGTTTTTTTGGTCCATTTCGAAAAAAAAATCAAAAAATCAAAAAAAATCAGTGCATCTTCTTTGCGTTCATAAAAAACAATCCTTAAAAAAAATCAAAAAAATCCGACCTACCCTACCTACCAATTTTGAACATGTTACCAGAACCACACTATTTTTTTAGGCCTAAGGCTTAAATATGACAGAAACATGAAAAATGAAAATATGAAATAGATATTTTACCTTTTACACATACAACTTTAGGAACACACTCGTCTATATCTATATCCCAGCAATCAAGATTGGAGGCCATTATATTAGAGATGGAATTAAAAAAGTAATAATCCTTTTATTAGTGATAAAACAACAAATATTTTTAAAAAAAAATGAATTTAAGGGGAGCCAGTTTTCACGTAGATTGATTCTTATCTGGATTTTGTGACAAATATTGAGTAGTTCATACATGTTACAGCACAGAAGGGTTCTTTATCTTGATTTTGGGACAAATATTGAGTAGTTCATACATGTAACAGCACAGAAGGATTCTTTATCTGGATTTTGTGACAAATATTGAGTAGTTCATACATGTTAGAGCACAGAAGGGTTCAAGTTCAATCAGGATGTCAAACGTTTTGTGGAGGAATTTTCATTGCTTAACTTATGGGCCTCTTGCTGTTTGATGTTTTCTAGCCTTTTTCAATACCATGTGAATAACCAGATTGTGACTGAATGGGAAGAGATTTTCTTGAATTTGTTTGCTAATCTTTCAGGACATTAAGGGGCTTATGCACGTCCAACATGTTTAGCCCTGTAGATAAATGGAGATTTCAGAGTATACAACTATCAAGGCTAAGTCATCCTGTTGTAGAACAGGAAGTTGAATGGGCCAGGTAGACATCGATGGGGTGAAAGTCATTCCGAGAACAATGAATTTATAGCTAATGAAAAATAAAGGTTGTAACCAGTCCTGCCCATTTCAGATGTTCCAGAGACTGCTTATACATGTAATAAACAGACTACGCCCAGCTCATGTAGACCTGTATCTGCAGCCCTTGATTGAAAAGTGAGTATGACTTTACATTTTATGTCTTTTCATTTATTTGCCATTTGTTGGAATGTGAAACACTGGTTTCATCACTGCCTTGTGACCTTGAAATGTAAAGCTGGTTTCTTCACTGTCCTGTGACCTTGAGATGTAAAGCTGGTTTCTTCACTGTCCTGTGACCTTGAGATGTAAAGCTGGTTTCACTGTCCTGTAACCTTGAAATGTAAAGCTGGTTTCTTCACTGTCTTGTGACCTTGAGATGTAAATCTGGTTGCGTCACTGTCCGGTTACCTTGAGATGTAAAGCTGGGTGCATCACTGTCGTGTGACCTTGAAATGTAAAGCTGGTTTCTTCACTGTCCTGTGACCTTGAGATGTAAAGCTGGTTACTTCACTGTCCTGTGACCTTGAGATGTAAAGCTGGTTTCTTCACTGTCCTGTGACCTTGAGATGTAACGCTGGTTTCTTCACTGTCCTGTGACATTGAGATGTAAAGCTGGTTTCTTCACTGTCCTGTGACCTTGAGATTTAAAGCTGGTTTCTTCACTGTCTTGTGACCTTGAGATGTAAAGCTCCTTGAAATGTAAAGCTGGTTCCTTCACTGTCCTGTGACCTTGAGATGTAAAGCTGGTTTCTTCACTGTCCTGTGACCTTGAGATGTAAAGCTGGTTTCTTCACTGTCCTGTGACCTTTAGATGTAAAGCTGGTTTCTTCACTGTCCTGTGACCTTGAGATGTAAAGCTGATTTCTTCACTGTCTTGTGACCTTGAGATGTAAAGCTGGTTTCTTCACTGTCCTGTGACCTTGAGATGTAAAGCTAATTTCTTCACTGTCCTGTGACCTTGAGATGTAAAGCTGGTTTCTTCACTGTCCTGTGACCTTGAGATGTAAAGCTGGTTGCGTCACTGTCCTGTGACCTTGAGATGTAAAGCTGGTTGCGTCACTGTCCTGTGACCTTGAGATGTAAAGCTGATTGCATCACTGTCCTGTGACCTTGAGATATAAAGCTGGTTTCTTCACTGTCTTGTGACCTTGAGATGTAAAGCTGGTTTCTTCACTGTCCTGTGACCTTGAGATGTAAAGCTGGTTTCTTCACTGTCCTGTGACCTTGAGATGTAAAGCTGGTTTCTCCACTGTCTTGTGACCTTGAGATGTAAAGCTGGTTGCGTCACTGTCCTGTGACCTTGAGATGTAAAGCTGATTGCATCACTGTCCTGTGACCTTGAGATGAAACGCTGGATGCATCACTGTCCTGTGACCATGAATTGAATTGAATGTTGTTTAACGGCTCATCAACACAGTATAGGTTATTTAGAGCCGCCTCAGAGAGAGGGGAAGGATACACAGGAATGCGAGAACCGTGCCCTACTCTATTATCAGATAGATTCCTATGGTTCTTTAACGTGCTTGGAGGATAGACCGATACACGGGACCATTCGGTTTACGTCCCCATCTGACTGACCCTGTGACTATGAGATGTAAAGCTGGTTGCGTCACTGTCCTGTGACTAGTTGCATCACCGTCTTGTGACATTGGTTTAAACAGTATTTATTCAAGAAAAGTGTTGAACATTGTTTCAATAGTACATGTACAGGATTTGAAAACAAGCTTTCGATGAAAACTTATATAAATTCATCTCCTTGTGACTTTGAGGTGAAATCCTGATTGCATCACTTACCTCTGATCATGGGGCTGGCGTAGCGCAGTCGGTAGTGCAGCGGATTTGTAACCGGAGGCCCCGGGTTAAATCCTCCTTGGTGCCACTGAGTTTCGTCGGTGTGTTCTTGGGCAAGACACTTTCCCTTAGCCTTGTCCGTCGGATGGGGACATAAACCGGGCGGTCCCATGTATCGGTCTATCCTCCGAGCACATTAAAGAACCTAGGAATCTATTCGATAATAAGAGTAGGGCACGGTTCCAGATTCCTATGTATCCTTCCCTTCTCTCTGGGGCGGCTCTAAATAACCTATACTGTGTTGATGAGCCGTAAACAACATTCAATTCAATTCAATTACCTTTGATCATGACCATCCATTTTTCTTCTAATAGCATGGGGCCGAAAATAAAGGAATTTATCTTTTGAGTATATTGAAATAGAAGAACTGGATGGGTTGAGGTTCAGTTAACACATGTAAGGTCATATTGAACTAGCTACCTTATCTGGAGATAAGATGGTTTCCTATCAGACATGAATTGGACATGGAGGTATCACACATTATGTTGATGAACTAGGAAATGACAGTATTTAGCAGCCTGAATCTGCTCTCTATCTGGGGCTGGCGTGGCGCAGTCGGTAGCTCGGCGGATTTGTAACCGGAGGCCCCGGGTTCAATCCTCCGTGGTGCCACTGAGTTCCGTCTGTGTGTTCTTGGGCAAGACACTTTTCCTTAGCCTCGTCCGTCGGATGGGGACGTAAACCGGGCAGTCCCGTGTATCGGTCTATCAACCGAGCACGTTAAAGAACCATAGGAATCTATTCGATAATAAGAGTAGGGCAGGTTCCCGGATTCCTATGTATCCTTCCCCACTCTATGGGGCGGCTCTAAATAACCTGTACTGTGTTGATGAGCCGTTAAAACAACATTCAATTCAATTCAATTCCTCTATCTGGGAGTGACCCTTAATAGCCTCATTTGTGTGGCAACATATTATATTAATATAAAATTGAAATGGTTAACTACAGTACATTAGTATATGGTATTAAACATTGTTAACCAGATTTTCTAACAGAAAACATTCTGGTTAACAGATTGACGAGTGTCGTTGGGCCGCCGGGCGTTAAGAAAATGTTCGAAGTTTTTTCAAAACATTGTAACTTGAATACTTAAGTGATTGATTTGATATTCGCACAGTTGTTACATATGACTATTACCTAAACACCAATACCAATGTTTCCGATATCTTGACCTTCAGTTCTATGTCGAACTGGATTGAAAAAATGCAAACTTTTTGTAGAATCGTCCGAGTTTATAATAACCACCGAATAAAACACAGAAAATCATTTTTTTGTAGAATTTCCATATTTGTTAGTTAATAAATAGTAGAGGGAATCTGGAGACCTAAGAACGTTAAAATCATCAGTAAAAAATTGATCGTTTTTAAAATACTTATCTTATTTTAAGGAATTTTTACTTCTTTTTAATGAATTTTTATCTATTTAAATTAGGTGATAAATTAATTATTATCCCAGGAATGAAAAAAAAAGAAGACCAGTTTTTCTCTACAGCAAAAACATGATATTTTGCTATAATTATTAATTATATAACTGTATCCCTTTTTTCCTAGTGAGGATGGAGAGATAGAGATATCAGAGCTAGGCAGCAAGTCATGCGTGACCAGGTTCATCAAGAAGATGCTCAGTATAGTAAGTATTATACCGGCATTTATCAGGGTGCACATGGTGTAAATTGAAGACAATTGATTGCAGAGGTCTTCTGAGCTGTTACCTTGAGCGAGTTGCTTTATCCCTATGCCATGGGATAGACAGTTATCAGGTGTACCAGGGTCATGTCACATAGGCATCTATCACTCTGGCAAGTTGAAACAAACAACAGGAATCTTTGTAAAAGTAGAGCAATCCATGGTTGTATGAAGCTATATAAAACCTTGATATAGGTTGACTAGCTATCTAGTTGACTAGAATTAAACAAATTAAAGCTTGTTGCATTTCATTTTCATATTTTAAATAAAGTGTTTGCTTTTTTGGTAAACTGCACATTTCCATCACCATCATATTAGATGTATATTCACTCCATTGACTGTTAGATTGAGTTATGTGAGAGTTAAAAAAAAACTCGTCTACATCGAATGAAGGATGTCAAGGTCACTGTTACTAAAAATAGAAAAATAGTTTCTGCTCATTAACCTTATTTAGGAATGAGATATTGGAATTAAACTTTATGGGTGGGTAGCTTATATGAAAAGTTCAAGTTCACTGTTTCTGCTCATTAACTTTAGTTAGGAATGAGATATTATAATTAAACTTTATGGGTGGGTAGCTTATATGGGATTGCATTTGGGGTCAGTAGGTTCAAGGTCAAGTTCACTGCTACTAAAAATAGAACAACTGTTTCTGCTCATTAACTTTACTTAGGAATGAGATATTGGCCAGAAACTTGGTGTGTAGGTGGCTTATATGAAAAATAGTTTGGGATTGCATTTATGGTCAAGGTCACTGTTACTAAAAAAAATCACAGTAGGGGACATGTATTGCTCTGCAATACTTGAGCACCTTGTTACATTTTAAATCAGTTTATGTATTATTTTAAGTGCAAAGATTACTCGCTTCATTGAACGTTATCGGCGGATGGCGTCGACGTCAGCAACACTTTATTGATGTCTTAACGTCACGGTTCGTTATTTTTGTGTTCAGAGTCAGTTAATAACATGAATATTCTTTTACTGAGAATCCCAATCTTTCACCCATAGAAATGTAATAAATTAAAATAATCCAATTTTGCTCTAACACCAAATACTTTAATCTACTGGGGTTTATTACAGTTGGAGCATGGTGTACGTCCCCACAGTAAACACCTGATGGAATATTTTGCGTTCTTGTACGAGTTTGCCAAGATGGGAGACCAGGAGTGCATGTTTATGATCCACACAAACTCCATCACCTCCATGGTTAACTTCTACATGGGACAGAAGGCGCAGGAGAACTATGTAAGTACTAAACTGGAAAACATATTAAACATCGGACACAAAATTGTTACTGGCTTCTGACATAGAAAATGCCGGACAGCCCTAATGCCTTTATGGTTTTCTATGAACGTTTATTGATGTATGACCAATGAGTGTATGATTTAACAAATAAAAAGGCAGATTAAAGGTATAGAGTTGGAGAGCTGATTGTGGTATCATGTTTCAGGTTGAGATACTTTCGGATGATGATGAAGAGGAAGAGGTGATCACCATGACTGACGACACATACAAACCCATGTCCCTCGACAAGATGATAGCCCTCATATCTCTGCTGGTGGAGAAGTCGCGCAGCGCTGAGGACAATCAGCTGCAGATCTCTGACAAAGATTATAACTCCATTATAGGGGGAAGCAAGGTATGCAGATCTCAGACAAAGGTTATTTCTCCATTATAAGGTGTAGCAAGGTATGCAGATCTCAGACAATGGTTATAACTCTGTTATAGTGGGTACCAAGGTATGCAGATCTCAGACAAAGAGTATAACTCCTTTATAGGGAGTAACCAGGTTTACAGATCTCAGACAAAGATTATAACTCCTTTATAGGGGGTAACCAGGTTTACAGATTATAACTCCTTTATAGGGGGTAACCAGGTTTACAGATTATAACTCCTTTATAGGGGGTAACCAGGTTTACAGATCTCTGACAAAGATTATAATTCCTTTATAGGGGGTAACCAGGTTTACAGATTATAACTCCTTTATAGGGGGTAACCAGGTTTACAGATTATAACTCCTTTATAGGGGGTAACCAGGTTTACAGATCTCTGACAAAGGTTATAACTCCTTTATAGGGGGTAACCAGGTTTACAGATTATAACTCCTTTATAGGGGGTAACCAGGTTTACAGATTATAACTCCTTTATAGGGGGTAACCAGGTTTACAGATCTCTGACAAAGATTATAATTCCTTTATAGGGGGTAACCAGGTTTACAGATTATAACTCCTTTATAGGGGGTAACCAGGTTTACAGATTATAACTCCTTTATAGGGGGTAACCAGGTTTACAGATCTCTGACAAAGAGTATAACTCCTTTATAGGGGGTAACCAGGTTTACAGATTATAATTCCTTTATAGGGGGTAACCAGGTTTACAGATTATAATTCCTTTATAGGGGGTAACCAGGTTTACAGATCTCTGACAAAGATTATAACTCCTTTATAGGTGGTAGCAAGGTATGCAGATCTCAGACAAAGGTTATAACTCCTTTATAGGGGGTAACCAGGTTTACAGATTATAACTCCTTTATAGGGGGTAACCAGGTTTACAGATCTCAGACAAAGATTATAACTCCTTTATAGGTGGTAGCAAGGTATGCAGATCTCAGACAAAGGTTATAACTCTGTTATAGGAGGTAGCAAGGTATGCAGATCTGAGACAGAGATTATAACTCAATTATTGTGGGTAGCAAGGTATGCAGATCTCAGACAAAGATTGTAACTCCATTATTGTGGGTAGCAAGGTATGCAGATCTCAGACAAAGAGTGTAACTCAGTTATAGGGGGTAGCAAGGTATGCAAATCTGAGACAAAGGTTATAACTGTTATAGGAGGTAGCAAAGTATGCAGATCTCGGACAAAGACTTAAAACCCTGACTGTGGCATGTCTGATAGGAATTCTCATCTTCCTCTCCTAAAATATTCTCGCCTCTCACCGCTGCGGCTTAGAATCCCACTGGGAGCTCAACTTGTCAAGTGAGGAAATGCCAATTCTTACGGATGGTGGGAGGTATACAGTACTGGTTCTACCCAGGAAAAATGGGGTGGTCTGCCTCTACCACAAAAAATTGACTATATATGGCCTAACATGTGCAACAAATTATGTAAAACACCTTTCAAACAAACCAACATCATCTTCCTCTAAGGTCACTGCCACTCTTAGTAGGTAATCCCATTTCATTTCTAGAAGTTGTTCAAATAACTTCAGTGGGAATATATATTGGATTGGAATAACCAAAATGTGTTTAAATGATTATGAATTAGTATACTTTATAATAAATAAATGTAGAAATGTGTTGCAGGTTTACACATTCCTTTGTAACTATAAATAAATGAAGAATTTTCTTACAGGGTTTCCCATTCCTCTGTAACCAGATCCGAGACAACATCAACGTACGACAGACGTGTAACTTGATATTCAGTCTGTGTCGATGGAACGATGGCCTCGCCTCAGCAGTATGTATATTATTAGTTGCCACCTCTTTTATGTTGGCATTGGATTCAATCTTTCCAAGATAGAATTTTTGTGAGTGAATGAAAGTGGACAATTATATATGAAATATGTACACTGTTACTTCTTTATATGAATTGACTTCCAGAATTTCTTGGTCCATTTAAAACTAAATTGGAATTCTTATTGGATTGTTGCGAATATAAGGGCTGGATTTCTATTTTATTTATGTTTTTGAGTATCTTATAACCAGTGCATTATTACAACGGTAACATTTAACATGTTGAATACTGCAATAACATTGACTTATTTAATACTCATATTTGATGGCACTTGTGATGATCAATATGAAACATCTCTGTATTAAACGAGCTCTCCTTGACTTTGATGGGAAAACAATAGAGAAAATACTGCTGCTTGTACTCTGGCAGTTATGGTGTTGATGAGGCTGGCTGTAGCTTTCTCGGTAATCAATTGGATCACTATGCAACATGTGTAAACAATTATAATATTATCTTGCATTATAGAGGCTGGTTGTCGCTTTCTCGGTAATCAATTGGATCACTATGCAACATGTGTAAACAATTATAATATTATCTTGCCATTATAGAGGCTGGCTGTAGCTTTCTCGGTAATCAATTGGATCACTATGCAACATGTGTAAACAATTATAATATTATCTTGCCATTATAGAGGCTGGTTGTCGCTTTCTCGGTAATCAATTGGATCACTATGCAACATGTGTAAACAATTATAATATTATCTTGCCATTATAGAGGCTGGCTGTAGCTTTCTCGGTAATCAATTGGATCACTATGCAACATGTGTAAACAATTATAATATTAACGTGTCATTATAGAGGCTGGCTGTAGCTTTCTCAGTAATCACTTAGGCCAAATTAAATAATATGTGTAGTTCCGGTTACCCGACCGACCCTAGATTTTTGAGTCGTTTTCGCCGACCCTAAATATTTTTTCCCATTTTTTCGAGAAAAAGTACATGGGGCGAATCTTCATACTCAGAAATAGACGCTTCCGGTAAGCAAGATGGCGGCCTCAGTTTTAATCTTACATCTACATCGAGGAGAAGAAAGTGTCTCCAATCGCTTTTCACCCATCGAGTACTAAACCATTCCAGCTTCTGTGGTGATACCAGTGCCCATATGTCGCGGCCGGCATAGGTCTTAAGTCGATGGCCTATTTGGCAAGGGCTTGGCCCTGAATTAAAAGAAGAGGGTGGATAGCTCCCTCTTGAAGGATACCAAGGAGGATCGAGTCTCATATTAGGAATCTGTATTGAGAAATGTTGTCAGTTCGGCATTACGAAATTAGGTTCATTTATAAACACTAGCTAGTATTATGGAGGTAGTTACAAGGTAACAAGCAAGACCAACTTCCAGTCTAGGCTTTTCTTACTGGTTCAAAAATCGGTCTCCCCAAAAAAAGTTTTTTCCGACCTACTGCCTAGTCACATATTGTTTTCTTTGGCCTAAGTGAGGTCACAGTTCAACGTGTAAACAAGCGTACTATTATCTCCCCATTATAAACTTTCAGATTGTGAATATGATATTTGGTGCGATTAAGAAGTTGAATCCAGAGGTGAGTGGTGGCATTATTAAATCTCAAATCAAGTCAGTTGTTTAGTAATACTGCGTTTTAAACATTCTTTAAACATCTCTGTAAAGATGTCAGAATGGTCATAAGGTTGTAATATCTAGCTTTTCGAAACATTGAGAGCGCATTAAAATAATATGATATTTTTGTGTAGTTCCCCAACCTTTCAGAAGGATTTGCATTTAAACAATATTATATATTACAGTTTCGCAACTTTACAGGGTAAGTTGCATTTAATATTATTTCTTCTTATGGTAACTTTTCTAAAATAAGCTTCACCATTTTCTACTTCTTACACAGCAATCACAGCCGTTCTTCAAACTGATGTCCATGCTTGTGGAGTTTGTTGGGGGTCCTCCGGGGATGCCACCATTTACACAGTATTTATTACAGAGATTCTGGGAGGTATGTTGTGCATGTTTATTTTCCACTAATTTCATTATTTCTAATTTACAATATTGTATAAAACTAACTAGCATAAAGCGAGAAGCTTAATTTACAATTGTGTATCACCATGTATTATAAAGCTAACTAGCAAGCAAGAATCTGATTAGAATGTATCACCATGTCTTGGAAAAATCATTTTGGACATCTAAATTACAAAAAAATAACATGCTCTTAAATTTCAGTTTAAAACCATACCTCTTTCATAAGTTGCTTTTATTGCCCAATCCAGCTGGCCATCTGTAACCCCGTGGCATGCCTCGACTGGATGGCCAATCAAGTGACACGTAACAAACTAGCCAATCACTACATGCTGAATCAGATGGAAAACTGGGTGGAGCACTATCTCATCAAACACAACAATGCACGAGTCAGAAATTGTAAGTGTGTTTAATCTCTGACATACATCAAACACAACAATGCACGAGTTAGAAATTGTGTGTTTAATCTGACATCAAACACAACAATGCACGAGTCAGAAATTGTGTGTTTAATCTGACATCAAACACAACAATGCACGAGTCAGAAATTGTGTGTTTAATCTCTGAAATCAAACACAACACTGCACATGTCAGAAATTGTAAGTGTGTTTTAACTCTGACATCAAACACAACAATACGTGTCATAAATTGTGTGTTTTATCAATTCCAACAGTGCACGTGTCAGAAATTGTGTGTGCTATTGACATTGCATCATGCAACTTCATTGACCTTGGTAGCTCAGTGGATTAGGCTCGCTCCCAGGAATAGGCATGTCTGATGGAAAACGTCATCCTTCATCTCCTTTCCCTCTGAGGCTGCAGTCCCAGTATAACCAAATAAGATGTGATAACGGGACGTAAAACCCCATTTCATTTCAAGACTTCTATTTTGATATTTTTCAGATTGATTTATGAAACAGAACAATTTCTTTCTGACAAAAACTTGCTAATATTAATATTTTCTCCTTGGAAATTCATGTCAGATTAGGATGGACACTGCATAATTCTGTGTTTGAAAGCTAAAACTTTAATCTTTGAACACTGCTAAAACCAATGTCACACTTGTTTATGTCTTTGGTACCGCCTAAAATACAGTTTAAATCTTTGCATTCCACAGCTGCCGGTGCCCTGTTGGTTGCATTGGTTCCCAGTAACCACTTCAGACAGACATATCGTACCTCACGTAGTGTCCTCAGTCCTCACAAAGAGATACCGGTAAGTCTCATTCATGGTAAATTATCATTCTACAGCTGCTGGTGCCCTGTTGGTGGCACTGATCCCCAGTAACCACTTCAGACAGACATATCATACCTAACGTAGTGTCCTCAGTCCTCACAAAGAGATACTAGTAAGTCTCATCGGACATGCCGAGTGCTTAACGGGAAGCTATGCTAAAGTATTAAGGCCTCGGCACAGTTTTACATTCAGCTCTTGGTGCCTGCACATGATAAACCAACCGTCTTTGCTTAATGATTGAGTTAAATGTGCTGCATCATTGTGAAGATATGATACTGTACCATATGGAGGCATCCAGTGTGGAATTTGCAGTCCTGTATTATTGGGTCTTTGAATAAGTGAACTATACTGGTTAGTGGCCAGTTTCCGTCCAAGCCCAGTTTCCGTCATTCTAATTTAAAAACTGTTTTTCACTGCAAATTACTTATGCGTTGTTACCTATTGACAGACGTTTAGCACTGAAGATTGTAAACAGAAGAAACAACCAAAAAGTAAATAAGCGGTACAAAAATGAAAGGGATTTCTCCGAAAATTGTGTTTACTTCCTTATATGGCATAGGGGATGCGCGCTCATACTGCCACATAATAAATTATTTAAAAATATAACTGTTATGACATATTTTTATCGCACTTCAGCGTACGCAGTTAAAATATACCATGATAATATATTTTGACCTAAGAGAAGCGACTCGTACAACCTGTATCTGTTTGATTTACACAGAGTTACCCATTGTTATAGTGTAAATTGTTGTCATGGATCATATTACATTGACGTTACCAGTCGCCTTATTATAGCGATCGAGGTGAATGATGGAACAATGCAAACATACAATTTTTACAAATGAAATTGTTGAATAGACTTGCAAACATGGTTTTAATTCATAAAATTTACTGTATCATGACCTAGTTGTATCTATCACTCGATAAAAAACATGACGGAAACTGGGCTTGTAAACAAAATGATTTCTCAGTCTTAGTCTACTTATAAAAAGGTCACGTGCTACTTCAATAATTTATATAAAGAAAAATTCTTTGATGTCAAATTTCCAGGAAGAGGTAACCTAATAGAAACTAGAGTAAAAATTGTTAGGATAAATAGATTGGTCTGACAAATAAGTTTATGTTTGCAAAAGTGACGGCAAGTGGCCCCCGACTAATAGCTGACATAAATCTCCATTTTCTTCCAAGTTTCAACTTCATTAAAACGCATGAATGTAAATGATCGTATAATCTTTTTCCAACTTTGTCGTCATATTTTTCAATTGTTAATCTTATAGAGAATTTGGGATTCATAAGAGAACCTTCTATGAGTATCCTCTTCAAATATGGAATTCCTCTCGAAGATATAACTGTTTGGTTGAATAGCGAGGCTCTGCTGAGGCTGAATCAGAACAGTTATTTCAATAGTTTTAATTTCTCAACCTGAACCAAATACCCATGATGGCTTCCTTGCCTACCTTTGGCATTTTATGTGTTAATGTAGCATCAGTCAACGTTTGTGTGTTTAATCTCAATAAAAGATGGATCTCCAGACCACATCACCACCACAGTTATATGTACCATATTAATTGTTGACATACTGTTCTACTGTAAAGATGACAAACGAGGCCCTGATCATGCTTCACAAGATCTACGAGCACCTGCTGAGCCTGCTGCCTCGCTGTAGACTGTACGTGGATCCCCAGACACACGGCACCACCAAACTGATGTGTTACTTCACCGTCATGCAATATTGTCTCATCTCAAAACAGGAGAAACTCATGGTGAGTACAGATTATTCCACAGTTGAGCAAAGTTGTCCATATATATTAAAGGAAAAAAGAAATGCAACTCAGGAATTTCTGCTGTATTTTGTATGTATAATATGCTGCTGTTAATCGATTGGTACATGGCTACATTAGACTTTTCATGTCAGGAAAGGAAAGAGACTTAAACAACACAACACAACAATATTTACCCCTTCAAAGTTTTGTTATTGGCAGAGTACGCATTATAAGCAGGTGATCAAACTTAGGATTTAAAGTTTTGCAATCTCTTAGTCTCGATCATCCAGAACGCTCGCGAGACTTCTCTCAAAGAAGTCCATACGATGGTCTGGAGTAAAGTTCCTTTAAAAATGTTGACATCAAAACGAGGTGTGGACAAAAAAAAATCACGACGGCGTCAAAAATTACGTGACGTTACGCACAATGTTGTGCAATAAAATTACTCCAAACATAGTCGGCGGATCCCGATTAATGCTAAAAATTAAATTTTAAACATCATTTTGTAAGATTATACGTTTTTAGAGAAACTACAATAAAACGAAGTGTATTGTATATTTAATAAGGACATACACACATCCCATTGGAACTAATGTTGCGCGTAATTCAACGTGCACTTTGATGTTGCAATCAAAATGACGTCACATCGCAGTCAGTTTTGACGGTTGGCGCCGTCTATCGGTCAACAATTTTAAAGAACAGTGAGTCCAGACGCTCGCAGTCAGCTTCAGTGTGTCTGGATGATAGAGACTTGCAATCTCTTTAAATTAAATATAGTTCTGAAATGGCTGAAATTTTCAAAGTAGAACTTCAACATTTATGAATTTCGTGTTAAAAAGTGTGATTAAAAAGCCTACAACAGAACAGTTGTGTCCTTCCTTTAACTAAGTGCAACCCTCTTTTTACAAAACATCTTGGGATTTCTTTGGTATATTACGTTGGATAAAGTGTGCATTATGTAGCAGAAATTCCAGAGTTGCATTTCTTTATTACTTTAGTATATTTTCAAATGTGGCCCGTGTGACTGGTTGTGACCAAGATAAAGGAAAATCATATTAATAATACTTCCAAATTGTTTTTCTATTATTTACAACATATTGTACATCACATTTCTGGAATAATATAAAAACTCAAAAAAAATCCTAAATACTGACAGACAGACCAGCATGTAAATGAAGGTATATTGTCTTACGCATTTTTCATTGATGGAACAAATAATTGCTTGTACAATATTGTCATTTGAACAAGTTTCTGAAACTATTTGTGTACTTATTTTGACATACACATTTCAATGACCTTGCATGTATAAGAGAAAAAAGCAATTTTGAAGAAAGATTTTAAAGAAAAATGGAGACTAAAAAATAATTTGTAAACAAGCATGGTGGAATATATATTAAAGATTGTGTCTGTTTCAGTTTGGGCATTACTTTCTGGAGCTGTGGCAGCTCTTCCAACCCAAGTTGTCAGAACCGCAGATATCCATGCATCATAACAAACAGGTATGTGTATATCTCATCCATCAAATGGATATTTACATGGGCTTTTCCCAAATAAAGTTATTTTTGTCTGACCTTTGGGTAAGATATTTTTTGTATATCTTTAAATTTATCTTAATGCTGATATATGTATGTCATTCACATTAAGTAAATATTATATTGAAAATTAATGGAATTAAAGGTGTTTAATGGCTCATCAACACAATATAGATTAGAGATGTATGCATGTAGATATCAGGTGATCTATATCCTTATCTTGCAGTTTTGCATTGTACATCTGCTCCGTTTGAAGTATTCCTAATTGTATACAGGCATGATATTAAACTGATCATTACTTTTCAAAGTTTACATGCTTTGTTACTGTACTGGTACCAGGCTTGCCTGGACTGTCCAGAGAATGCCAAACTGATTGTTTCTTTTCGATGTTTACAGGCTTTGTTACTGTACTGGTACCAGGCTTGCCTGGACTGTCCAGAGAATGTCAAACTGATTGTCACCAACCCACATGTGTGTAAACATATACCATTCACATACATATTGTAAGTATAACATTATGTCTCAATTCCTATATCTTGTTATTTCCTGAGTTTGAGTGAACTGTTTACATAGACATATTTTTTATGCCAGTTGGACATATTATAGTATAAGGTTGTCCATCCGTCCATAGACAATTGCACATTCTGCATAACAACTACCCCCATAAAACTTTCCCTTGGTTGGAGGAGGAACCCTATTGTTTTGGTGGTCAGTAGGTCAAAGGTCAAGGTCACTATGTCCTCATGAACATGTACATTTCACACAATAACTTTGAAAGCATAACACCCACACTCATTAAACTTCATATATTTTAGGGTCACTAGGTCAGAAGTCAAGGTCGCCACAACCTCGTATTAACTATGCATTCCTCCCGATAACTCCATAAATGAAACACCCACACTTGTGATTCTTTATAGATACTTTGCCCTTGTTGGGAGGAGAAACCTTTTTGCTTTTGGGTTCAGTTGGTCAAAGGTCAAAACCACCATAGTAGGTCAAAGGTCAAGGTCACCATGATATAATATGGGCATACACATTCCGCATGATAACTCTGAAAGTCTATTATTTACATCTGACACTTCACAAGAACGTTGCCCTTGGTGAGAGGAGGAACCTTGTTGCCATCAGGTTCAGTAGGTCATCAAGGCCTCCTTGACCTGACAATGGCACAATCCTCGGACATATTTCCCTACTGTAAGGTGTAAACTAATAGACCTACAATCTTTGAACTTCACAGAAATTGTAACCCCCATGCATCATGTGCGACTTTCTTGCAGTGTAGACATTCCATCCATAAATCTTCTTGATAATTTAGAATTAAAAATAAATTAGGTGTAATTACAAATGACAACTACCAAACTATCTCAGCTTTACTCTGTATATCAGTCTACTGTAGTACACTATAGGTGTACTATTTTCTGCATAGGTGAATGTTTTGTTTGGTTCTTGTCAGTGGCTTTATGATTAAGCCCAATATGTTTTAGACATTGTCAACCAAAAATGAGGGGGAACAAAAATGTCTCATTTACCTATCGTGTGTTTGATTTTCCTTCAGTACTTGCTTCGAGTTGTGATTTTATTACAAGCGTCATCTGTACATAATGTATTTATTTTCCTGACCAGAGCTGATCACGAGGACCAGGATGTTATGATGTTCAACAGGATGACCTTGCCTGCATACTATGGTCTGTTACGCATGTGCTGTCAACAGTCACGTGCATTCACACGACAGTTGGCCCAGCATCAGAACATACTCTGGGCGTTCAAGAACATAACACCGTATCCAGGGCAATATCCAGGGGTAAGTTACTTTCGAGTGTAAAGGATTTTTGGCAATTATTTTTTTATTTCAGCAAGCGTGTTATATTACTTTATGTAGCTTTTATTGTGTCGCCGGCGTAGCATAGCAGACTCTTAGGGATCACTTTGTCCGTCGTTGTTGTCGTCGTCCATCACACTTTAACATGCCACTTATTCTTGGCCATAAATTGAAAAGTATTTGACCTATTTTCATGAACACACACATCTATATCTCACCTCAAGGAATGTTGTTACACATGTCCAATAATTCTGATTTTCATTTTGGCAGAGTTATGCCTCTTTTTATAAAACTTTAACTTCCAACCTAACCTTGGAAATAAACACAAGGCAGGCGACACAAGTGTACCATGGAACACCCTTCTAGTTTATCAATTTTGTTTATTTCTATCCTTTTGGTTATGTGGTTTAAAAGAGATAACACTTTGTAGTCACAGGCCTGGCCTGGTTTTATTCCCATTCCTTGTCAACATGTCGTACATGCCCTGAACACTTACTTAAAATATCACTTACCTCAAGGAAACCATTTGACCTATATAAATAAAAGATCAAATCCCCATCCAGATGTTTTCCCACCTCACCTGGAGCCATTCATAATGATGAGACATAAAACCAGTGTTCCCACATTCAATCAGATGCACCCACACACACTCTAACAATGGGTTTGTGCCCAAAATAAACTCTAGTTCTACACACACATATGACTGTCCCTTTCAAAAATGTAAATATCTTGTGATCAAACAGTCACTAGGCAGAAACTAACAGTTGTGTTATATTGCAGGCTGTGGAGGAGTTGTTCAAGATGATGCGACTGATGGCGACCAAGTACCAGGACTCCACGGAGGATGACTTCAAGGCCATCAACAGCTTCAAGAGAAACATCATACAGCTGTATCTACAGAACCTAGACGCCAGGTCCGGATGGCAGACACTCATCTGGTATGGTTGTAATATCAAGTCACTGGCTTGTCTGGGATACCATGTCACTGATCGCAAGACACTTCTTGTAAACCACAAGTCCAAGGGCCAATGTAGGGTGTATAGATAATTTTCGAAATACTGAAATTTAATGGTAAAAGTTAAGGTGGTGGTTATATTACGGGGTTTTGTAATGTCATTTGGGTATTGCCACTGTTTATTTGTCCTTAGTATCTCACATTATAATTAATCATCATTTACTGCATTAATCATTTGACTTGGGAACAGCAAAGACATTACAAAGTTATACATGTGCTTTATCCTGATTGGTATATTTCAGCGCTTTAAAGATACTGGTAGACAGCGAGGGGGACAGATTGCTTGTCCTGTTTCAGAAAGGACTACAGATGATGACAGAGGTAGGAGCAAGTTTATTATCGTTACACCTTGTATGAAATTATACCATGTATGACATGGTTGAAGCACCTGAAACCTCTGCTTGTTGGTTGTCCGTTGGTGACCAGTGTAGATGCTTTTTAAAACATTGTAGTGGCAATTACTGACAATTTATTTGGTATACGGTGTGTTGGAGCTTCTAGGGTAGTCTGTACTTCACACTTCAAGACTTACAAGTTTATAACCATATTTCAGGCATTCAACACCCTGCACGTGATGTACCACGAGGCAACGGCATGTCACGTGACAGGAGACATCGTGGATCTACTATCCATCATGCTGCACGTGCTAAAGAATGCTCGGTCCTATGTGGAACAGAAGAAAGGTGAGCTCTCTAGTCTTGAGAACAATTCACAGTCTGATAGTAAGTGCATCTTTACAATAATTATGTCTATGTTGATTTTGATATTTCGTGTGATTCTAAACTCGTTCAATGGTTGGTTTGGATGATTTAAGCAACCAACAGATTGAACAATTTATTTAGATTATGGGTATTTGATATACGAGCAACTATATTACGCAGATATTATTGTTTGTAATTAAGGAATTTTAAATAAATATATGATTTTTACTATTGATTGTTAATGAATAATTATTGATGAGTCATATATTTTTGTTTAATTGCCAAATCCCAACACTAAAATGTGTTGGTATTGAAGGATCGAAATAAATATTTTTTATGCACCCGCCATTTGGTTAGGGACATAGTGTTTCCCCTGTCCATGTGTGCGTGCTAGAAATGTTGCTCAGACTCTTCCTTGGGTAATTGTTGTCCAATCTTCTCAAAACTTGGTCAAAGCGTATATGTGCATAATGTCTAGGCCAAGTTTGATAATCTGCCCCATCGCCTCAGTAGTTCCAGAGTTATGCCACTTGGTGTAGTAAACACTCACGAAATTAATGTTGGCCAGGCTCTGACTTGGGTAATTGGTATTCAGTCTTCTCCAAACTTAGTGAAATTGTATATCGGCTCAGTGTCTTGGCCAAGTTTGATAATTGGCTCTTCGTCTAAGTAGTTCCAGAGTTATGCACTATGGAATAGTAAACATTCACAAAATTAATGTTGTTCATACTCTAACTTGGGTAAGTGTTATCCAGTCTTCTCCAAACTTAGTCAAATTGTATAAGGGCACAATGTCACGACCAAGTTCCGTTATTCCAGAACAGGGCACGAAAATTCCACTCGTCCACTCGCCATGACGATTGCTCATTGATGCAGGAAGAGTAGAAGTTCAGACAAATTCTTTAATGGGACGAGTAGAAATTCAGATAAATCCTTTATAAATTTATCAATTTAACCATTCAAATACTACGTAGGACGTGTAACTCTGAAACAGATTTTACTGCCGTGCATGGTAATGCAATTTGGAACAATAAAAAATCACGAAATTAATGTTGGCCGGAGTCATAACTCGGGTAATTTTTATCCAATCCAGTCTTCTCTAAGTTTGGTCAAATTATATATGGGCATAATATCTCAACCAAGTTTGATAATTGGCCCCATCGTCTCAGTAATTTTGGAGTTATGTCCCATGGAATAGTGAAAATTCACGAAATTAATGGTATCCGAAAGATGATTTCCTTATTCATTTGTAAAGCAATAGCGGAGGTATTTGTGTCCAATGGACACATTTCTAGTTTAAATATCTTCTTTAAATTTTGTTTCCTATTCCTCATCAACTTAAAAGCACATTGATTGTTAAATTTTGCCAGGTCCACAAGCAAATGATGTGAAGGCATGTGTTCATGGTTGGGAGGAAAAGATGACAGTGGTGAAAAAATTGTTGACATTATTGAACTCATACACCCCACCTGAGATCCGGATCATCAGTATTGGTGAGTACCAGTCTAGTACAGTAGAGCAACCAGTATGGCACAGTAGAACAACCAGCAGACTGGCACAGTAGAACAACCAGCAGTCTGGCACAGTAAAACAACCAATCTGGTACTGCAGAGCATCCAGTCTGTTACAGAAGAGCAACCAGTCTGGTACAGTAGAATAACCAGTGTGGCACAGTAGAACAACCAGCAGTCGGGCATAGTACAATCTGGTAGTGCAGAGCAACCAGTCTGTTACAGTAGAGCAACCAGTGTGGCACAGTAGAACAACCAGTCTGGCACAGTAGAACAACCAGTCTGGCACAGTAGAACAACCAGCAGTCTGGTATAGTACAATCTGATAGTGCAGAGCAACCAGTCTGTTACAGTAGAGCAACCAGTCTGGTACAGTAGAACAACCAGTATTGTATGGTAGAGCAACCAGTCTGGTACAACAGAGCAACCAGTAGGATACAGTAGAACAACCAGTATGGTACAGTAGATCAACCAGACTGGTACAGTAGAAAAAACAGTATGTTACATTAGAACAAGTATTGTATAGTAGAGCAACCAGTCTGGTACAGCAGAGCAACCAGTCTGGTACAGTAGAACAAACAGTCTGGTACAGTAGAGCAACCAGTCCGGTACAGCAGAACAACTAGTATTGTACAGTAGAGCAACCAGTCTGGTACAGCAGAGCAACCAGTCTGATACAGTAGGACAACCAGTCTGGTACAGTAGAACAACCAATATGGTACAGTAGAACAACCAGTACTGTACACTAGAGCAACCAGTCTGGTTCAGTAGAACAACCAGTTATGTGTAGTAGAACAACTGGTCTAGTACAGTAGAACAAGCAGTATTGTACACTAGAGCAACCAGTTTGGTACAGTGGAACAGCCAGTTATGTGCAGTAGAACAACCAGTCTACTACAACAGAACAACTAGTATTGTACACTAGAGCAACCTGTATCTGTATCTGTATGGTACACGTTTCCGTCACAATTGACGATTACAACGCGGGTTGGTTGCGCATTAATTAATATCAAGTATACTTAACAATGAAATAAAGTGAGAAGAAAAAATGAGTAAAAATGGATAGGAAAGGAAGAAGGAAGATATTCTTAGTTGCTAATTGCGTGATAGGCCTTCATCATCAATCCTGTCTGGCTACCGTAGCGGCCCCTGGGAATTCACCCAACCAGCATAGCACTGAGAATCACTAGAACCTAACAAACAATCAACTGGGACAGGGTTTAGAATGAAAGTTTGGAAAGCTCCTGTTTGTAAGATACCAAATCAGGAGCCTCAGCCACAGTGGCTGGTAGACTATTCCAACGACAAACTGTTCTTGGGAAAAAACTAAATTTAAGATAGTCGCTGGAAGAAGATAACTGTCTAAATTTCAAAGAGTGATTGGACCTGGTGCGAGATGATGCAGGTGTCAGGAACTCGGATGCTGGTATGTCCACTAGCCCGTGAATAATCTTAAAGAGCATGGTGAGTTGGCTCTTAGTACGCCTCGACTCCAGAGTCTCCCATTCTAGGTGCTCCAACATAGATGTGACACTGCTAGTGTTCCTGTAGCGGTTAGTGATATACCGTGCTGCCGGACGCTGAACCATCTCTACCTTCTTGATGTGCTCTTGGGTGTGAGGGCTCCAAATAGTAGAACAGTACTCTAGGGTGGGTCTTACTAGTGAGAAGTATGCCGAGGACTTTGTTTGTTCGTTGGAAATCCTCAGGTTCCTTCTCAAGAATCCCAGTCTGGAACAGTAGAACAACCAGTTATGTGAAGTAGAAGAACCAGTCTAGTACAGTAGAACAACCAGTATTGTACACTAGAACAACCAGTCTGATACAGTAGAACAACCAGTCTGGTACAGTAGAACAACACATATTGTACATTAGAGCAACCAGTGTGGTGCAGTAGAGCAACCAGCATTGTAAACTAGAGCAACCAACAAGTCTGTAACGGTAGAGCAACCAGTCTGGTACAGTAGAACAACCAGTCTTGTATACATTGGCCTTTTTTTTTTTGAAGGACAATGCTTTTTGAAACATGGTTGGTCTTCTTAAGACAGGTAGTGTTTTTCTAAGTTTAAAAAAGTATAAATACAAATAAATCCAATTTCATGAAATAAGTTTGAACAAAAAAAAAAAAAAAAAAATTTGCTAGAAGAGTGGATGGTTTTAAATGTTAATTGCTCTGACTGGGGAGTAACAACGCATTTTTGTTCCAATACAGACGTAGTGAAGGAGATGATTCTGAACTACCAGAGTGAGTGTATCAACGTGATGGTTCCCATCCTGACACAGGCACACATCTCCTACCAGGACACCAACCTGCCAAGTAAGTACCACATTTATTAGTAAACACCTTGTCAGGGGAACAAGAAAGGTTGCCAGTTCAAGACACCGCCTTGTGAACTTGAGTAAGTCACATATTAACTTCCATGGTTCCATGCTGTGTACCCTACAATGCATTCAGTTTTTGGGCTGGATTGTTAACCGCATAGATAGGCTGCTATAATATGTGCAGGATTGTTAGCATGGGTAGGTAGCCTGCTAAACGTCCATGGTTTCATCTGCGTACCCTACCAGAATAACCAAATGATCAATGGTGTGTCATAATGAAACTAACTAATATTCGCTTGACAGCCAGTGAGATCAATGGCTATCACACTATTTCCTATAAAATATTAAAAGTTAGTTTTCAACAGTGTAAGATCTCAAAAACTTTAAATCCGCATCTAGTCTATATTTGATTATATAATATTATATGCATCACTATTTACTGATTACAGTGGCAAATGGGCCTTACTTCCCACGGCGAGGCCAGAAGCCTGTTGGACCAAAATCCAACATTCGACCACCCAGACCGCATTTCAACATGTTGCTACATTCTAGTCAAATTGAGGCCACAAAAGTAAGTACAGTACTGGTTTTCAGAACCTTGGCCCTCTAAACATTAATCCCAACTTTCTTATGTCCTAAACTGGCTGATGGACTATAAACTTATCACTAACACACTCATTAGGCTTCTCAACAAATTGTTTTTATTTACTTATGATTTGATGCTACTTGGATGAGATTTCTTCTACCTTGAGTATGCATAAAACTGTATTTCAGTGTTTGTACTTGCTTAATATTGAATAAATCTGAAATCCTAAAACTATTAGTTACCCTGATTGCCTGGTTGTCATTAAAAAAATTAAATTCTGTTGACAAAATATTTAATATTTGGTGAGATAAGAAAATGAAAAACAAAATATTCCACCAAACGTTCTCATATCTTTTTGCAGGGTGTTGATGATACCTATGATGTGGCGCTACAAGATTTCTTCATTCCTTATCACACCATGGTGGATCTCATGTGTCGGGTAGCCGTTAATCAACAAATACTCACTGAACCTATCATCAACCTTAGTAAGTTCTTTCTTTTGTAGAATGATTGATTTTGTACGAGGGTAATGGTCACTGGGGAAATTACAATCTCACATGATTATGTAAAAACAAAAACAGTTCGAGAGTGACGCGAGTCAAAATATAAAAGTTACCATAACTTCATTATTTTCCTCCACTTTTAGCTTGCTTGATAGAGCCTTTATGGATAATTAATGGGCCATTCTCTTGTACAGACAAACTGAGTAACATTTACATGCACACAATAGCAGGATTTGTATTTTTTATGTTGACTACATGATTCTACGGTGTTTGAAATATCATTGTGTTCTTCAAGAGTGTATAGGGTCTGTGTTGAGATTATATGAATGCTTGTACTTTTCTATCAATGCTTTTCCCTCCTTTGTAGGTGCTATGGTAGCATATGAAGGTGTTCCTCTGCATTCCCCGTACTTTGCCAAGCTCTGGTATGAGATCTACCATACAGAGGTACGTATATACCCAGGTCCATACAGTGCTCCAGATAAGACACGCATCTGCATAAATATGCATATTGTTTTCACCAAAAATGCATTTAAAAATAAAATGACTCCTTACAAAAATGCGTTAAAATTGCCGATAAATAATGAGAACCAAATTCCTGCATACACACTTCAATAGCTTAGAAAATTTGAGTGTGTCCAGTCATACTCAATAGATGCTTGTTGAAGTTTGAGGTACTGAATGACAAACAAGTACCTCCAGCAACTACTAGTAGATGCTTGCAAGGGGGAAATGGCCTTTTTGTCGGCTGTTCGACACAAATAATGCCATTTAAAAAATACAGGCAGCAATGTTGAAGGTATATATAAGGATAAAAGGAAATCGGCAATATATCTAAGAGTAAAAAAATTACATTAATGCTTTGTCCAAAACTTGTTTTTAAGAATAGGCATTTGCATATGTGAAATACTATGTATTTTATTTTGTTTATGCATACAACACATATTATGCTGAAAGCTTATCTGGAGCACTGTCTATACTTCCAAGCTGTTTGGAGAGAGTTAATCAATATATAACTGAATGTTTTGTATCTAAAAGGTTACTATAAGAAAAAAATGAAAACTAATATTGTTGCCATGACCACCATTTTATCTATTCGTTTATCCTCCATACATTAAATATAATTGTGCAAGCTATATATCGATGGTTAAATGTACAAATGTGTTAGAAGTCCATTATTTAAAATGTTGAGCTATTGATTTAGGGCTATTCCATTAAAACATATATATGGGACCTCAGGAAGGCACTTTTGAAGTGCATTATTTAAAATGTTGAGCTATTGATTTAGGGCTTTTCCATTAAAACATACATGGGACCTCAGTAAGGCACTTTTGAAATTGAATTCCCCTGCGTAGATGCAAATTTCAGAAAATAGGGTTCACCCATAGATGTTTATTTAATTGCCATCCTGGGGTACTGGGCACGTTTTAATGGAATAGGAGTGATAGATCTTACCAGACTAAACTGTTTCATTAACAATAATTAAATCTGACAGATCATGAGTCCTAGTTTAGCACAATGAACATGAACCTGAAACACTTTATGATGGTTGTATTCATACTTGGATTGACACCCACAATTATTCCAGACCACCTCCAGTCCCTTTAAATATATAGTTTGAAATATAGTCAGATATCATGCAAGTTATTCCCTTTGACTTCCATCTGTACAGGTGGACAAGAACTTCATCAAGATATTGTGTTCGAGCAGTTTCTTCATCGACTATGTGGATGCCGTGTTGCTGGACGAGAGATTGTCTCTGAATAACCAGACCATCTACCAGTTTTTCTGCAACTTCTTCCCAAAGGTAGGTATTGGAAATAATGATCTTATCCGCTGAAGCTGTTTGAGAATTAAATCCCCTTTGCTCAAGGTTTGTGCAGATCTGGAGAAGTCCTTGAAGTTAAAGTCAGCCTTGAAAAGCTTCTTGAACAAATGCCCAAAAAGTTCTCGATTATTTCTTTAAATTGGTTTTTATTTGCAACGTAAATAGGCCCTATTAAATGTGTTTAATCTGTTTTTCTTGCACTGTATACTGACAAGAAATAAAATTGAGATATATGCAAAGAATCTGCTTTATGCTTTTTTGTTGGAAAAATAATCTGAAACAGTTATTGTGCCAATTATGGTGAAATGGGATCAATTTGATATGTTGTGCATTAAAATTCACAATTCCAAGGACCTATACCTGTAACATGCGGTTGCTTGGGCTGATCCTATGACGTATTTAATGTTTCAGGTATACCAGCAGGTACTGAGTGATCAGGGCAGACCTCTCCTTGACTCCCTTGTGGCATCCATCACTGCGGAAAAGTCGGCACTGGAGAACATGAAGTCTGAGAGGGAACTCATCGCTATCTTCCAGAGGATTGCTGGGGTTAGTATCTAGTTACTTAAAGTCCCTACCCCTTATCTTCCAGAGGGTTGCTGGGGTTAGTATCTAGTTACTTAGTCCCTACCCAGTATCTTCCAGAGGATTGCTGGGGTTAGTATCTAGTTACTTAAAGTCTCTAACCCTATCTTCCAGAGGATTGCTGGGGTTAGTGTCTAGTTACTTAAAGTCCCTACCCCGTATCTTCCAGAGGATTCTGGGGTTAGTATCTAGTTACTTAAAGTCCCTACCCCGTATCTTCCGGAGGATTGCCGGGGTTAGTGTCTAGTTACTTAAAGTCCCTACCCCGTATCTTCCAGAGGATTGCTGGGGTTAGTGTCTAGTTACTTAAAGTCCCTACCCTATATCTTCCAGAGGATTGCTGGGGTTAGTGTCTAGTTACTTAGTCCCTACCCCGTATCTTCCAGAGGATTGCTGGGGTTAGTGTCTAGTTAATAAGTCCCTACACCGCCATCAACAGGCAAACTTTACAACAGATGTATACTGTATCTTACCATACTGAGAACGAGTGTGTAATATATATAACTTACACATTTGGAAAATCCGAACTCCATAGACAGAGTATAAACAGCTTTAACAAGCCAGGCCAAAACCCAAAACTGGACTGTCGAATTAAGTTACAAACTCATAATTATACACCCGCTTTCACAGAGTGGTGTTTGTGAAAGCGCAATCTCAAAAACTTTTGAATGGATTGTTCCCAAAACTTCATATACTCATAACAACTGATGACCTTATGTTCCTCTACATCACCCATCATTTATTGCCTAATTTATTACAAAATTATGGCCCTTTGTTTGAGTTAGATTTTTCCGCTCTAATATGGTATAATGACCTTCGAATAGATTGTTCCCTAACTATTTGTGTGTGTTTCCGGACCTGAGAGCAATGCTATGTCCCTAACTATTTGTGTGTGTTTCAGGACCTGAGAGCAATGCTATGTCCCTAACTATTAGTGTGTGTTTTCAGGACCTGAGAGCAATTCTATGTCCCTAACTATTAGTGTTTGTTTTCAGGACCTGAGAGCAATGCTGCTGATCTTCTCAGTACAGCCACCAAAGCATCTCAACAAAATGTTGTACGAGAGTCTGCAGTATATCATGCAGGTGTGTCGTGAACATCAGCAACAGCGGGTCCAACTGGTGGCCGCCAACAAGGCCAAAGATCAACGGAGACGAAACTCATCACAGTGTAGCCAAGATGGTGAAGGCTCGGAGGACTCCGGTATGTAGACTGTGAATTCATTTTCAGTTGAATTGCATAACAATGGAGTTTTCAAAATTAAACCTGATGAAAAGAATGATTGAAAAATGCAGTTTCTAGTTAGGGCTATTCAGTAAAACATACATGGACCACAGGAAGGCTCTTTTGAAACCGAACACCCACCCATGGGTCTAAAAATTAGTTTAAAGAATCAAATTTCTGAAAATAGGGTTCACCCATAGATATTTATTAAATTGCCTTGCTGGGGTCCTGTGTATGTTTTAATGGAATAGACAAGAGGTAAAAAACGTATGCGTAGGCCCGTGATTTTGATGGTTTCAAGTCCCAAACACCTGGCCTAATATTCATCAAACTTTTGAGCACAAAGAATCGAAAACTCAAAATCTCAATTTTTTTTACAAGCAAATAACTATATTTACTTACAGAAACGAGTAATTTTAAAGGTAATTTAACAGAAATTGTCTGAAAATCACAATTCTTACCCATACTTTTGTGTTGATAGGGTTTGCAAAAAAAATAGATTTTGAGTCTGAGTCTGATTCTTGTGCTCAAAAGTTTGATGAATATTAGGCCTGGTTTTAATCTTGCAAAACATAAATCCGCTGGAAATATTTCTTATCCGACATGGATTTTTATGTATTTCATACACACATTTTCGAGAGATTGAACATAATACAAATTCTCACAACACATTGTTTGTCCATCTCTCAGCACCAAACGAAAAAAATATACAGCTTTACCCTCCCATTTTTAACAATTTCAATTTGTTGTTTGAACAAAACCACTAAATATAATCATTGTTTTTGATATTTTTTTTAAGTTAAAAATCGTTTAAAATGAAGTCCTAATGGTTGAAGGACTTGATAGGAATTTTAAAAACTCTTCAATAGCCAATCAACATTGAGTATTTTAATAAACTATTTTAGATCCCGTTCGGATATCCGACATTACAATTTTTAACAGAAAAGAAGTAAACTCTGGTTAAACGGTTTTTACTGAGCCTCGAGGAGAAAGATTTGGCATTGCCTCTCATTATATAAATATTCGTTTCGATTTACGTTTTTCATTAATTCATGTAACCTTCTTCACAGGTGAAACACCATCGAAGAGAAGGAGAATGACGTCAGGCAGCAGTAGTCAAGAAGAGACATCGCCTGACAAGCCTGATGGTACCAGTACCAAGGCTAAAGCAGTCCCATCATGCGAGAAAGACAATAAGAATGATTCTCTTGACAAGTCGGACAACCAGGGAAAGAGTGATCAGAGTGATACGGAAAACAATAAATCAAAATCTGACAGTGACAGTAGCAGTAAACCAAACAAAACCAAATCGGGCGGGAGCTCTGACTCAGAACCAAATATAAAAGATAATCTGGGTTCCCCTCGTCCCGTAACAAGAAGCGATTCACCACAGCCTGGAACCAGTAAAGAAAACATTTCGCGACAAAACTCGGCCCAAGATGAGAGTGAAGGTCAAGGGTCATCACAACCTCGTCAGCAGAGACGGGACAGTGAAGAGGAGGTAACAAAAAGATCACGTGTTCGAGAGCGGCCATTGTGGGTAGACATAGTCGGAAAACATATAGAATCTCTATTCTCACTTCTTGCCAAGAATGACAGTGACAGTTAGTGATGTTGTTCATCAATGGAATATTTTTTTAATTTATAGCGTTATCCCATATCAGGTGAACATGCTTTAAAAAATGGTATACATGAAATTACCATCGTGTCCTTCCTGAAACGTTAAAATGATTTTATTTTGTGTACTGCTTGTGAAACATTATATGTTGTATGGCATTTTTTTTATAAAGACTATTCCATTTATATAAAAGTTATCTGGAAAAAATATTTTATTCTTTTTTCCGGATAACTTTGTCTAGTACTGTTAAAAATCATCTGTCAAGGGTAGGTAATAATCTGTCAAAGGCAGGTTACTGCAATCTGTTGATGTTGTGAATCATCTGTCAAGGGCAGATTATCATTGTATCAAGGGCATTTAACTGCAATCTATCACTTTTGTGAAACATCTGTCAAGGGCAGATTATCATCGTATCAAGGGAAGGTAACCATCTGTCAAGGGCATGTAATGCAATCTATTGCTTTTGTGAATCGTGTGTCAAGGGGAGTTAACTTTAATCCATCACTTTTGAGATTTGTAAGTTGAGGGCATATTAACAGTGGGTATACAATTGGGGAAAATAGTTGAAGGAAATGTAGGCATACAGCCAAACAATCTGTATTATTGAGAGTTCTGAAAAACTTGGAAATGCGTGAAAGAATTCACAAAAGTCGCATGATAAACAAAGAAGATATGATCATGTGAAGGGTCTTTTAAAATGGATCATAGTTCTAAATTACCATATATAGAATATTTATAAATACGATAATTTACTGATTTTAGGGAAAAAATAACAGCAATTGTATAAAAGTATACAAAGGTATCGTAATGCATTATTTGACCAGTATTCAAAGGTATCGTAATGCATTATATGACCAGTATACAAAGGTATCGTAATGCATTATATGACCAGTATACAAAGGTATCGTAATGCATTATATGACCAGTATACAAAGGTAGCGTAATGCATTATAAGACCAGTATACAAAGGTATCATAATGCATTATATGACCAGTATACAAAGGTATTGTAATGCATTATATGACCAGTATACAAAGGTATCGTAATGCATTATATGACCAGTATATCGTAATGCATTATATGACCAGTATACAAAGGTATCGTAATGCATTATAAGACCAGTATACAAAGGTATCATAATGGCAATGCATTATAAGACCAGTATACAAAGGTATCATAATGGCAATGCATTATAAGACCAGTATACAAAGGTATCATAATGGCAATGCATTATAAGACCAGTATACAAAGGTATCATAATGCATTATAAGACCAGTATACAGAGGTATCATAATGCATTATATGACCAGCATTATAAAGACCAGTATACAAAGGTATCATAATGCATTATAAAGACCAGTATACAAAGGTATCATAATGCATTATAAAGACCGGTATACAAAGGTATCATAATGCATTATAAGACCAGTATACAAAGGTATCATAATGCATTATAAAGACCAGTATACAAAGGTATCATAATGCATTATAAGACCAGTATACAAAGGTATCGTAATGCATTATCAGACCAGTAAAGGATTTAGCATTCATTTGCAGTGGTTTTCTTTGCTTTAAATAATGTTTAGCAATATGTCATATATGGAAATTTAGGACTATGACATCATAGTTCTCACAATAGTGGCTCCCATACCCATTTTAGAACAACATTCAAATAGTCGTTCAAATATGCTTTGATTTATCATCCGATTTTGGTGATTCTTAACCGTTTTCCAAGTTGTTCAGAACTGTCAATAATAATTGTATGGCAGTATGCCAAATTCAAGATTTAAGAAAAAACATAGTAATTAAACATAGAAATATCAAGGTATTTATGCCTGTTATTGCGATACAATCAGCAAGATATTTAATGGCAGCATATTTAAACATAAATGAAGTACTTCCTGATTATTTTGGTCAAAATTAACAGACAAGGAAAAACTTTTAAAAATCTTTGAGCAAACAGATGATATGATATTATTGTATTGTCAATGATGCCGAAGTGCTTTCAGTTTGAGGTGCATATGTGTTGTGAACTGTGTATAGATGTAAGTAATGTAAAATACTAGTACCAGTATATATATATTGGTGTGTAGTGAAAATGAGACTATGTTGGATATGATAGTTGTATCAAAATGAAAACATCTTTTCTCGATGCTACGCAGTTCTTTAATGCTTCCACAGTCAGGAATAACAGTTGATGAACCTATTCCTTGGGTCGTTTGACTGTTGTCCTATCATTCATAACTTTAAATTGTAAAGGCATGATAAAAATTCAATATGCTGCTAGTTCTGTCTTGTGTAAACCTTTATATAAGAAAGTTCTGCCAGGATTATACAGATTCAGAAGAAGGAAACAAAAACTCCAGACAGCTGGGTGTATCACTCTGGACAGCTGGCATACAGCTGGGTGTATCACTCCAGACTGACAGCTGGTTTTATTATTCTGGACAGCTGGGTATATCACTCCGGACTGCTGGGTGTATCACTCCGAATAACTGGGTGTATCACTCCGGACAGCTGATTGTATTACTCTGGACAGCTGGCAGACAGCTGGGTATATCACTCCAGACAGCTGGGTGTATCACTCCAGATAGCTGGGTGTATCACGCATACAGTTGGGTGAATAGCTCTGGACAGCTGGGTGTATCACTTTGGACAGCTGGGTGTATCATTCCAGACAGCTGGGTGATCACTTGGGACAGCTGGGTTTTCACTCTGGACACCTGGGTGTTTCAAAGAGACACTTTTTGCTTGATATTCACATTTTTATAACGTGCATTATGTGAATGTTTAGCTTTTAACAAAATTATTACCCGTGTTTGGAGAGTGGATGAAAATTTTCGTAGAAGATCGGCATTTGATACAGGGTATTTGTTGTTTGATAATTGTTATTTGGATATTATAACGTAGGAGATGTGATTATTATCTCTATTTTCTTGTCTACAGGGATATGGGGATATGTCTAGATATGTGGATATGACCTGTCAGTGTCTTGATTGTCGGTCGTGTGCCCCTAACTTGATGTTAGATGAGCTGTGTGCTGCTCTGAATTTGTGATAATGTGAAGATTTGTTTCCGCATTTAAATGATTTGTATAATGGGAACCTGTTTTGCTTTTAAACATATACCGTATTTTAATCCATCTTATTTATCAAAAACCATAACCATGTTATTTGGTGCTAATGATGAAATTTATTAATTCATAATTTGGAAACTGGTAATGTTTGTGATGAAAAGTTTGCTGTATTATTGATCGTCTAATTTGACCTTTAAGTTATTTACAATGCGTTCCCACTGCCGTATATATATATTGATGTTTATAAACCATACATGTGTAAGATATCTTGTCATTTTGCAACATTATCTTATAATTTCATTCGTAGTGTAAACTAGTTGCAGATGGGTGCATGTTTGATTCTGCACAAACATTAAAGTGGTTTGTCTGGCAAATACTTTTTTGTGCCCAGGATGCAAAGGAGCCCATAACTATCTCTGCGAAATGAAGTTAAATAAAGGAAAACGTATCTGTGCGTTCCTATGAATATATTAAAACTATTGTGTTGAAGTAGTTTATAATTTCTGTTTTTTATAGCGTAATATTTTGGTAAAAGTAATTATATTCAATTTAGGAACACGGTTGAAAGCATATGACAGTTCACCAGACATGCACGGCGGGTACCCACATCATGTTTCAAATGCGATTAAACTTTTGTTTTTTATTTCATTCGATTTATGATTACACCGTCCAAAGTCCATGATTCCGGCGTTATTAAACTGGTAGAATAGAATAGAACAGAATAGTTAATTTGCCATCACTGGTGTATACAATATATTTAACATGCAGATATGCCCAGCAGATTGTGCAAAGTACATATAAGCTACACCCTATGTCTGTATATAATTTATTACGGCCAAAAGAAGCATCCATTTCTGCATATTTGTGTTAATTGTGTGTTAATTGCTGAAGCATCATCGTTAATTATCTTGTTGTGTAAATAACTGTACTCCTGGAATGCTGTTAACTCGTGCAGACATTCACATCTTTTGTTTATTTGTATATGTTGCGAGAAAGATGTTGAGTTTTATTGATTATAATAAAATGAACTGAGAACAATTCTTGTCATTATTTTGTATCTCAACCAAAAACAACAACCCAATAGCAGACATGAACTAGAAGGGGTGTTGCACGAACACTTGTGTCACAGGTCTGCCATATGTATATTTTGGCAAAGCCCCGTGTGGTTACGGGGCAAAGAATAGAACCACTGCAGATCCCGTTGGAGGGGAAAGCAGAGGGGTAGAACCCCCACAAATTCATGTTCATTTTATCATTTTTTGTTCATGCTCATTAAAGGTCTTCATCATGACCCCTGCATTGTTTCAGGTGCCATCTCGCTCATATCACTAGAGCAGTGGCAGAAAAACAATAAACGTGGCTCCAGCGTAAATGGAGTGTCCACAATAGAATTTGCAGCAACACTGCAGTTCAGGGTGAGAAGGTTCTAGGCTCGTTCTCCATATTTTATCTCGATGTATATGGAGGATGAGCCTGGCATGTTCATGCCTTTAAGGCGCCATATAACCTTTCATGTGTTGGTGCGCCTTAAAACCCCAATTCAATTCAATTTATATTGGCAAGGGCAGTTGAAGACAACGGGTGCAACCTTTCATGAATTATGGATCATATTTTTTATGCTCCCGGAAATTGTCCGTCTGTCCCACTTTTGAGCATAACTTCAAAACTACTAAAGGGACTGTAATGAAACTTCATACAATGATAGAGGGCAATGAGACGAAGTGCAGTGTGCAAGAACTGTAACTCTGTCATCATTCGAATTAAGGGTTATTGCCCTTGTGTAATTTTATACTTGGAAATTTTGTCTGATGCATAACCTAAAAACTACTGAAGGGACTGCAATGAAACTTCACACAATGATAAAGGGCAATGAGAGGAGGTGCAGAGTGCTAGAACCGTAACTGTGTCATTTAAATTAGAGTTTTTGCCCTTTGTAATTTTATACTTAGAATTTTTGTCCGGAGTATAACTTCAAAACTACTGGGGGGACTGCAATGAAACTTCACACAATCATAGAGAGTAATGAGAGGAATTGCAGAGATCTACGACCAATCTTCATTCGAATTAGTTAACGGTCAAACACATCTTATTGGAATGTGTAGACTTTGATCCTATGCGTCAAAGGTACTACAATGTTAATACTATGAAAGATTTATTTGATACTATAGATTTTAGTCTTGTTTTAGATTTCCTAAAAAAGATCAGACTATATAAATCTTATATATATTTACTTGTTTACATTTGCTGATTTACATATATAGTTTATATTACTATCATATCATCCCTTATTTTTTAATATTTTTATCTTTATATATTTACATTAATTTTTAATTAATCCTTCATTTCTTCATCTTTCATCAGTTTTTGCGCACAATATGACCTATTTATGTGTCGACGTGCCGTAAAACACCATTCATTCCTTCATTCATTCGAATTAGAGTTATTGAGTAATTTTATGCTTGTAATTCTTGTTCAAATCAAAACTACTAATGGAACTGCAAATTGAAAACTGCTGGGTGATACAAGGCCATATGATAAGTTGAGGATACATTTCGGGAGCATCTATCAGTTCTACCGATTTTTAGCTCGACTGATCAGAGATCAGCAGACAGAGCTTATGCCGTGGTGCGTCGTCCGTCTGTCTGTCCGTAAAGTTTTATTTGTAGCGACTACTCCTCTGAAACTACTGGATGGATAGTCATGAAACTTTCCAGAAATGTTGCCATGAAGTCTAGTTGATCCTAGCAAAAATTCATGTTGATGTGAAATCCAAGATGGCCACCAAAGCCAAAAATAGATTTTTAAAATACAAGTTTGTAGTGACTACTTCTTGAAAACTATAAGTGATATTGATATGGGACTTTTTCTAAAATGATCAGCATGACATGATGTTGGTCCTTGTCAAAAATCGTTTTGATTCGACTTTAAACATGGCTGCCAGTGGCCATCTTTGTTTACATAGAGTTATATAGCAAAAACTTGTAGCGACTACTCCTCTGAAACTACTTGGCGGATTTTTATAAAACTTTACAGGAATGTTGCTCTTGATGTCTTATTGATCCTAGCAAAATTTCATGTCGGCCAGAAATTCAAGATGGCCGCCACAGCTAAAAATAGATTTTTAAAAAATAAGTTTGTAGCGACTACTTCTTGTAAACTATAAGTGATATTGATATGGGACTTTTTCTAAAATGATCAGCATGACATGATGTTGATCCTATTTGAACATTATTTTGATTCGACGTTAAACATGGCTGCCAGTGGCCATCTTTGTTTACATATAGTTATATAGTAAAAACTTGTAGCGACTACTCCTCTGAAACTACTTGACAGATGTTCATGAAACTTCACAGGAATGTTGCTCTTGATGTCTAGTTGATCCTAGAAAAATTTCATGTCGGCCGGATTCAAGATGGCCGCCACAGCTAAAAATAGATTTAAAATAAATAAATTTGTAACAACTACTTCTTGAAAACTGTAAGTGATATTGATATGGGACGTTTTCTAAAATGATCAGCATGACATGATGTTGATCCTTGTCGAAATTTATTTCGATGCGACGTTAAACGTGGCCGCTAGCGGCCATCTTTATTTACATAGATTTATTAGTAAAAACTTGTAGCGACTACTCCTCTGAAACTATTTGACAAATTTTTATGAAACTTCACAGGAATGTTGCTCTTGATGTCTCATTGATCCCAGATTTTTTTAGGTCGGCCGGAAATTCAAGATGGCCGCCATGGCTTAAAACAGATTTTTAAAAAAAAGTTTGTAGCGACTACTTCTTGTAAACTATAAGTGATATTGATATGGGACTTTTTCTAAAATGATCAGCATGACATGATGTTGATCCTATTTGAACATTATTTTGATTCGACGTTAAACATGGCTGCCAGTGGCCATCTTTGTTTACATATAGTTATATAGTAAAAACTTGTAGCGACTACTCCTCTGAAACTACTTGACAGATGTTCATGAAACTTCACAGGAATGTTGCTCTTGATGTCTAGTTGATCCTAGAAAAATTTCATGTCGGCCGGATTCAAGATGGCCGCCACAGCTAAAAATAGATTTAAAATAAATAAATTTGTAACAACTACTTCTTGAAAACTGTAAGTGATATTGATATGGGACGTTTTCTAAAATGATCAGCATGACATGATGTTGATCCTTGTCGAAATTTATTTCGATGCGACGTTAAACGTGGCCGCTAGCGGCCATCTTTATTTACATAGATTTATTAGTAAAAACTTGTAGCGACTACTCCTCTGAAACTATTTGACAAATTTTTATGAAACTTCACAGGAATGTTGCTCTTGATGTCTCATTGATCCCAGATTTTTTTAGGTCGGCCGGAAATTCAAGATGGCCGCCATGGCTTAAAACAGATTTTTAAAAAAAAGTTTGTAGCGACTACTTCTTGAAAACTGTAAGTGATATTGATATGAGACTTTTACTAAAATGATCAGCATTACTTTTCGAAAATTATTTCGATTCGACATTAAACATGGGCGCTAGTGGCCAGAGTTTGTATAGTAAAAATTTGTAGCGACTACTCCTCTGAAACTACTTGGCGGATTTTCATGAAACTTCACAGGAATGTTGCTCTTGATGTCTAGTTGATCCTAGCACAATTTCAAGTCGGCCTGAAATTCAAGATGGCCACCACGGCTAAACATAGATTTTTAAAAACAAGTTTGTAGCGACTACTTTTTGAAAACTGTAAGTGATATTGATATGAGACTTTTTCTGAAATGATCAGCGTGACAAGATGTTGAACCTTGTCAAAAATTATTTTGATTCAACATTTAATATGGCTGCCAGTGGCCATCTTTGTTTACCTAGAGTTATATAGTAAAAACTTCAACTTGTAGCGACTACTCCTCTGAAACTACTTGACAGATTTTTATGAAACTTTACAGGAATGCTGATCTAGCTATCAAAATCTATCAGTAGAGCTTCAAGGTCATTGACCTCTTGTCTTGTTTTAAATTGAAGTCAAAGTTACTGGACATGTCACTGACATTGAATAATTATTAAGGAAGAACTGCATCCATCGGTTCTACCGATTTTCTTGTTTTAAATTGTAAACGTTTTATGAAAAAGGGCACAACTCTGCATTGAATAATTGGTAAGAAAAACTGTATAAAGTTTCATGACCATTGGTCAATATTTTGGCAAGTTATGAGCTAGATTAGGTTGCAGGTTTAAGTTTTATTGAAAGGGGCATAACTCTGCTAAAATGAAAGTAAGAATTATTGGACATGTATAATGTCATTCCTTGAGGTAAGATGAAGATGTGTATGAAGTTTCATGAAGATAGGTCAAATACTTTTTAGCTGTACTGTAGCAAAGCTTATGGGATGCCGAGTCGTCCGTCGTTAACTTTTGTCTCAAGACGATAGGGCCTTCGATCTTTACCAAACTTCAAAAGATTGTTAATATCAATGAGAGCTAGGACAGGTTCGAAAACCAGCTATATCGGACTAGGAAAACCAGAGTTATGTGCCCTTGAATTATTAAAAAATGCCGTTTTCAGCCTTGTAGCGCCTTCATTTTGTATTTGATCTTTCCCAAACTTGGCCAGATTGTTGATATCAATGAAAGCTCGGAAGAGTTTGAAAACTAGTAACACCGGAGTTGTGGCCGTTTTTCAATATTTGGTAATGTACACTGGAATCCCCAGGGGACATTGGTTCAAATCTCACGAGGCTTTTTTTTTTTAATTGTTTTGATTTTTTTTTTTATAAGAAACATTGGCTCTTTTTTCTTTAATTGGGAGCTTAGGGGCCCTTGTTGGATCAGTTTTGCATAGACTTATAATAATAATATGGAAGAACTTCAAAAGGTTTAATATTTTTTATTGATTATCAGCTTATCTACCAAATTTGTCTGGTATTATCTACCAAACGGTGACCCTGAGGTTAAATTTGGCCCCACCCCAGGGGTCACATGTTTTACATAGAGTTACATAGGGAAAAACTTCAAAAAAAAAAAGCGTCTTCTCTGAAACTACAAGAGCCAGAGGTTTGTTATTTTGTATTTACCATCAACTTATGGTCCTCTACCAAGTTTGTTCAAATGGTGACTCTGGAGTCAAATTTGGTCCTGTCCCCGGGGTCACATGTCAAACTTGGTTTGAGTGTTTATATTAACGAAACTTTGATTTGTTTTAAAGCTAACTTAAGCCAAATACATCCCTCCCCCTATATCTTGGTAACTGAAGACACTTTATAGACAAGAGGTCAATGACCTTGAAGCTCTACTGATATGTTTTGATCAGCATTCCTTTGAAGTTTCATGAAAGTAGTTTCAGAGGAGTAGTCGCTACAAATTTTTACTGTATAACTCTTGTAAACAAAGATGACCACTGGCAGCCAAGTTTAACGTTGAATCAAAATGATTTTCAACAAGGACCAACATCATGCCATGCTGATCATTTTAGAAAAAGTCCCATATCAATTTCACTTATAGTTTTCAAGAAGTAGTCGCTACAAATTTGTTTTTTAAAAATAGATTTTTAGCCGTGGCGGCCATCTTGAATTTCCGTCCAACCAGAAATTTTGCTAGGATCAACTAGATGTCAAGAGCAAAATTCCTGTGAAGATTCATGAAAATCTGCTGAGTAGTGTCAGGTGTAGTCGCTACAAGTTTTTATTATATAACTCCCAAGTAAACAAAGATGGCCACTGGCAGCCATGTTTAATGTTGAATCAAAATGATTTGGACAATGACCAACAACATGTCATGCTGATCATTTTAGAAAAAGTCCCATATCAATATCACTTATAATTTTCAGCAGTCACTACAAATTATTTTTTTTACGACCTATGAACTGCAAGTGTGACCTTGACCTTTGAGTACCGGACCTCGGTTTTGCGCGCGACACATCGTCTTGTTATGGTGATCACTTGTGCCAAGTTATTTAAAAATCCCTGCAGGGGTTTTGACGTTATGGTCCGGACACAAAATTGCGTACCTGTTTTGACCTATGAACTTCAAGTATGACCTTGACCTTTGAGGTACGGACCTGGGTTTTGCGCGCGACACATCATCTTGTTATGGTGATCACTTGTGCCAAGTTAATCAACACGAAATGCGGAATGACGGGACGGAATTCGGACAGACAGACAGACAGATGGACGCTGCGATTACTATATGCCCCCCGAAACCTTTTCGGCCGTAACGTCACAACCCTCGCAGGGATTTTTAAAAGTCAAATTGTGTCCGTTCAATAACTCTGGCATTCATGGACGGATTTTCAAACTTGACACAAGTGCTCACCCCAACAAGACGATATGTCGCGCACAAAATCCAGGTCTGTGGCCCCAAGGTCAAGGTCACACTTAGAGGTCAAAGTTCAAATCATGTCCAGTCAATAACTTTTGCATGCCTGGATGGATTTTCAAATAACTTGGCACAAGTGCTCACCACAACCAAACGACGTGTTGTGCACAAAATCCAGGTCCATGGCTCCAAGGTCAAGGTCATACATAAAGGTCAAAGGACACTTCGGGGGCATTTATCACTTACAGTGATATTTCGTTAATATTTTTAGCTGTGGTGGCCATCTTGAATTTCCGGCCGGACTGAAATTTTGCTAGGATCAACAAGACATCAAGAGCAACATTCCTGTGAAGTTTCATGAAAATCCTTAGAGTAGTTTTTCGACCTTGTCCGAGCTATCATTGACATTAACAATCTGGTAAAGTTTGTTAAAGATCGGATAAAAAATGAACGCCCTATCATCTTAACGAGGCAAAATATAGCATTTTTAACTAATCAAGGGTCATAACTCCGCTGTTTCTGGTCCGATCTCGCTGGTTTTCGAACTTGTCCAAGCTTTCATTGACCTTAACAATCATGTAAAGTTTTTTAAAGATTGGATGAATAATGAAGGCCCTATTGTCTCAACGAGGCAAAATCAAGCATTTTTAACTAAATCAAGGGCCATAACTCTGCTGTTAATGGTCCGATCTGGCTGGTTTTCGAACTTGCCCGAGCTTTCATTAATATTAACAAGCTGGTAAAGTTTGGTAAAGATCGGATGAAAAATGAAGGCCCTATCGTCTTACCGAGGCAAAATATAGCATAGAAGATCATTGTAATGAAATTTCATCAAAATCCTTCAAGCAGTTTCAAAGAAGATGTCATTTTTAGCCTTTTCCTATATAACTCTATGTAAACTTTGAGTTGCCGTGGCAGCCATTTTGATTATTCGACGATAACAAAAAACACAAACACAAACTTGATAGAGGCCAACCCAAGGAACATGTTTATGGTATTTCACAATAATGGAATAAGTGGTTTTGGAGGAGATGTCGTTTGAAATTCCTGACAAATCTGAGAGGGGCCCTCCCAAGTAACATTGTGAAGAAGTTTCAATCCTTCAAGCGGTTTCAGAGAAGATGTCGATTTTATAAAATTGCTAACAGATGGATGGATGGACGGACGATGGACGAAAAATGATCCCATAAGCTCGCCTGGCCTTTGGCCAGTAGAGCTAAAAATGCTATATTTTGCCTCAATACGATAGGGCATTCATTTTCCATCTGACTTCAACCAACCTTTACCAGATTATTAATATCAATGAAAGCTCGGAAGATGACGAAAACCAGTCAGTTCGGACCACTAACAGCGGAGTTATTGCCCTTGATTTAGTTAAAAATGCTATATTTTACCTCATTAAGACGATAGGGCCTTCATTTTTCATCCGATCTTTACCAATTTTAATAGCAATGAACCAGATTCTTTAGTTATGGCCCTTGATTTAGTTAAAAATGCTGTATTTTGCCCCAGACTTTCAAAAAATGCATTGATGTTATAAGAGCCATTTTAGCCAGTAGAGGGTCCACAGGCCCTCTTGTTAGCCGTGATTTAGTTAAAAATGCTGTATTTTGCCCAAGACTTTCAAAAAATTCATTTATGTTATAAGAGCCATGTTAGCCAGTAGAGCGTCCACAGGCCCTCTTGGGCCTCTTTTTAGCCATGGTGGCCGTCTTGAATTTCCAGCCGACCTGAAATTTTACTAGGATCAACTAGACATCAAGAGCAACATTTCCGTGAAGTTTCATGAAAATCCGTCAAATAGTTTCAGAGTAGTCGCTACAAATTTTTATTATATAACTATGTAAACAAACATGGCCACTGGCAGCCATGTTTAATGTTGAATCAAAATAATTTTCGACAAGGATCAACGTCATGTCATGCTGATTATTTTAGATAAAGTCCCATATCTCAAGACTACGGCTACAAACTTATTTTTTAAAAATCTATTTTTAGCTTTGGTGGCCATCTTGGATTTCACATCAATGTGAATTTTTGCTAGGATCAATAAGTCATCATGGGAAACATTCCTGTAAAGTTTTATGAAAATCCATTCAGTAGTTTCAGAGAAGTAGTCGCGACAAAAAAAGTTTACGGACGGACTGACGAAGGACACCGCACCACGGCATAAGCTCTGATCTTTGATCAGTAAACCTAAAAACTAGTTTGATACAGCCATATCCGACATAAAATCCTTCTATCCCCCACCACACCATCCCACCCCACCATATAGCCAGTAGAGCGAAGAGCGATCTTTGGCCTCTTGTTAAGTTATGGCCAAGGCTAGGTTGCAGGTTAGTGTGTCGTATGATAGACGATGGACAAAGTGATCCCTAACTGTCCGCCATGCTATACAGGTGACACAAAAAATGGCTAAAAGATATTCATGAAATGTACAAGTTTAGGAAAGAACTTCTAAGAACATGTTTTATACTGTTGCAAAGGAAACTGGTAAAATAGACAACACAAAAAACACTTCAAATTGGCAATTATTTTACTAAACAGACAACACAAATAAACATGATAAACCACATGTAAGTAACGGATAAAATGATCATTGTAAATAACATTGGTAGAAGGAATGATAGTATTCAACTTTTTATTTCTCCAAAGGTCTCTATTCGGGAATGACTATTGACTGGAACAGGAAACTATTGACAGAGACGAAAATATTCCAGAGGAAGAATAGTTTTAATCCCCGGAGAGTTATTCCATTAAATCATACCTGGGACCCCAGGAAGGCAGTTTAATAAACATCTATGGGAGAACCTATTTTCTAAAATTCGGTTCTTTAAACTCAGTTTTGCATCTATGGGTGGGTGTTCAATTTCAGAAGTGCCTGGAGTTCAACGTATGTTTTAATGGAACAGCCTTGACCGAAAGAGAAGTAGATAGTTCTTTTAGTCAAACCTATTTATTTCACGATTGTGAAAAAAGCCTATGGCTTATAAAATCACTCTCTTTGGGTTATTATGGGTATGTTAAAAGCATTTCCCAGGTGTGAGGTTATTATGACCTTCTAACAAAAAATCCTGCTTGTAACCTTCTGACCCTCAAAACAATAAGGTTCTTCCTATCAACAAGGGCAATGCTCTTGTGAATTTTCGTGGGTGCGAATGTTATGTATTCAGCAAAATGTGAATGTTCATAAAAGGTCATGGTTCCTCATCTCACATATGGCAATGTACCTATGAAGTTACAGGAGTGTGGACGTTATGGTTTTGAAGTTTTCATCCAGACTGCATATTTTTATATAAGGTCATGAAAACTTTGACGTTTGACCTACTGACCCCTAAAAATGAAGGTTCCTCCTCTCACCTAGGGCAATGTACCTATAAAGTTTCATGAATGTGGGTGTTATGATTTGGTAGTCATTGCGCAGTATGCATATTTCCATATAAGGTCATGGCATCCTTGACCTATAAGGTCATGGTGACCTTGACTTTTGACCTATTTAAAACAACAACAATAGGTATTTTCCTCTCACCTAAGACTATGTATGTACTTATGAAATTTCATGAGCGTTGAGGTTATTGAAGTTATGGTCCGGAATGCATGTTTCAATATAAGGAAATGGTGACCTTGGCCTTTTACCTACTGACCCCAAAAACAAGAGGGTTCCTGTTCTCACCTAGGGCAATGTATCAATAAAGTTTGGTGAGTGTAGGTTTTATGATTTCAAAGTTATCCAAAATGTGTATTTCCATATAAAGTCCTGGAGACCTTCACCTCTGACCTACTGACCCCAAAACAATAGGGATCCTCCACCCACCTAGAGCAATGTACCAATGAAATTAAGGTTTCGAAGTTATCTTCCGGAATGCGAATTTCCATACGAGGTCACTGTGACCTTGTCCTTTGAATAACTGACCCCAAAAACAATAGGTTATTCCTACCGAGGAGCCTTTGACTTACTGACCCCAAAAACAGTATGATCTGCCGCTCACTTAGGACAATTTACCCATGAAGTTTCACGAGTGTTGATGTTATCATCTGGAATGTGAATTTCCATATAAGCTCAATAGGGTTCCTCCTCTCACCTAGGGTAATGCACCAATAAAGTTTCATGAGTTTAGGTGTTATGGTTTCGAAGTTATTGTCTGCAATGCATATTTCCATGTAAGGTCACAGTGACATTGAACTTTGACCTACTGGCTCCCCAAGTCATGAGTACAGGTGTATGACAATTTAGTACCTCAGAATTAACTTCTTCCATAATAATAACTGTTGCATGTACAGGTGGACAAACAAACCAGAACACAATTCAGATTTTTAATAACAAGAATTAAGTTTATTTTGATGATTAACTTTATTTCAATAAACAGATCTAAACAAAATATACGTAATATTTAACTATAACATAATGTTATGTCAACAAATCAACAACAAAAACATTAATTTTAATTGATGATTTTTTTTATGATAATATTTTATTCTTATCAGAAGTAAATTGGTCTATATTCATTGTTTTCTACTTTTACTGTTCAAATAAAAATCTATCTCTTTACCTCCAAATCATTGATTGATTGAATTGGGGTTTTAAGGCACACCAACACATGAAAGGTTATATGGCGCCTAACAGGAATGAACATGCCAGGGTCATCCTCCATGTACATCGAGATAAAAGATGGAGAATGGGCCTAGAACCTTCTCACCTGCAGAGTTGCTGCAAATTCTGTTGTAGACACTCCATTTACTCTGGAGCCACGTTTACTGTTTTTCTGCCACTGCTCTATTGATTTGAGCGAGATGGCACCTGAAACAATGCAGGCGTCATATGAAAACCTTTAATGAGCATGAACAAAAAATGATAAAATGAACATGAATTTGTGGGGGTATGCCTACCCTGGGCACCTTATCACCAGTTGCAAGTATGCATTCCACAAAATACCGATCCACAAACTATATGTAATTGAATATTCATCAATATTTGAATCAAAAAGGAGATTCATCGTAAGATATTATAAAACTATATACGCAGACAAGATGGCGGACGCTCATGTTCGCAAAAGCTACAAGAAGATACTACAACAATAATTTGAAAGAAATGAAGTTGAAAATTACTGTAAATGTTCCATTCAATGGAGCGCAAAGAATTTATCTTAACTCGATTCTCAATTTGATATTAATATGAAGTGCTCAAATGCAGTACTTTTTAATTAAGATATGGAGGCCTTCATTTCCATGGGAACCTAAATTTGGGACTTGCCAGGAAAGCAAATCTGGGAGTGTTGCCAGGAAAACAAATCCCAAAGTGTTGCCAGGAACCCAAATTTGGGAGTGTTCACAATCCAGACTACCATGCGAATGCCAGGAAACAGAAAATACAGTTGTTCACAGGCTTCAATTTTTTTTTAGAGCATGCTGCAGTGATCCAGAAATGGATAGAAAACCAGCATTCTTTGGAGAGATTGCAGGTCATACTTAAAACATTGGCCACGATGTCGCTGCAGAACTGGTATCATTTGTAAAAGATGGTGGGAGATCGGTTCCTGAGATAAAGAGACACTTCCGGATATTTGTAGAGAAGGAACTTGAAGTGCAGACTACATCCAGCAGCTGACAGTATTATCCGGCTGACTCAGAGATTAGGAGTCGCATATATAGAGCACTGACAAAGTTACAATTCTCTGGTGATAAACAGCAAAACATGTCGAGCAAGACAAGTCAATGAAAACAGAACAATCACTCGGCCACATTTTTTTCCAACCAGTATATGAGAAAAGATGGTGTATTTCTGTTCATTAATCAAACGACGAGGTAAAAAAACCATTGAAATTATATGGACGGGACCTTTGCCTGCGTGATGCGACTTTAAACATTTAAGGTAGACGATACCTAACGACATTGTCAATTACCGGTAAATGTCGGCATTTATTGTAACCGCTTTTGTTAAATGTCGTAAATGATTGTGAGCCGTCTTAATATAGAAACGCGGTGGTATTTTCCAATTGTGTGACGTCATCGAAGCCACAAAATGGCTGACGCAGAAAAGTTTTTCAGAAACAGGGGAAATTTGCAAAAAAAAACACATGGGCAGCGAATGTGTAATAGAGTTAATGTGAAAGTGGATCATAATTACAGTGCTGGTTCCGTGTGTGATGGAAAAAAGTGTAAAATAAGCAATTGTTTGGGTGACAAACACATTAAGCTGGCAAAAACTGTGAACCGAGATAGCTGGAAGCAGGGTCGACGTGTTATCGAACTAGGTGTGCTGTTGAAAGAGCTTCAATTTTGTAAAAAGTGCCGTCCTGGGCCAGTGCCACATACACCAACGTTGTCGGCGAAATGAAGAAAGGACTGGGTGGCTATTTGTATGTTGTTTGTCAGAATAGTGATTGTGGTCATGTGAATTGTGTTCCATATGGCAAAACATACCGATTATATGGAAATCCTTCAGAAGTGGTAGACGTGTGGTTCTTTTCATGAACGAGCGCACGCGAGTTCGTGAAAAACAAAGCATGTCTACCATCAAGTGCAGGATTACCCAATAATCGATCCCAGCAGTTAAAAAATCTATTTATTACATTTTAAATTACGTTTTTGCAAACAAATATTTGACGTCACAACTTTTGTTATTATTGTTTTCTGAGTTAGCAACGTTAGCAACGTTAGTTATTGTTGTGTTCTGAGTTAGTTATTAATATTTAGAGATTATGAATATTCTTGCACTGAGAAATCCCAATCTTTCACGCATAGAAATGTAATATAAAAAGTTAGCATCTCAGTCTAACATAGTATGTTATTATGTAAATAATGTTGGTGAGGGCAACATGTGACACTTTCCCATGTCACTGTGTCCGTCGGTCGGTCAGTATTTTTTTCTTATATATCGTTTTTTTTCATTATTTTTTATTTTAATTATGTAATTTTAATTTTTAATTTTTAATTTTTTTTATTTATTTTTTTATATATATATATATTTTTTTTTTCATTATTTTTTTAAAATTATTATTTGTTTTAATTATTTGATATATATATATATATATATTTTTTCTTTAAAAAAAAAAAAAAAAAAAAAAATTATAACTTTTTTTAAGGTATTGCATGTTGTGCCGTTCAGAGTTATTGGCTTTGTTTTCAATAAAGCGGGTTTGCAGGGGTATTAATCACCCTCAGTGATACATGTAGTTCCAGTTTCAGACAGAAGTGTACATTCATAATAATTCTACTTTGCAGCACACACATTCTTTATGAGTAAAGCAAAATATAGGAAGAAAGTGGTTAAGACTGTTGTAAGTCGCCGAACTTGTAAGTGGTGGAAGAGAAATCGCCTGGTTCGACAGTGAGCTGCAGTCATTGCATTAATATATCAATAACTAATGTTTATAACTATTTTCAGTACGTGGTAGTCAGATGCCTCACATCACTCGGATATCAGCAACGGAACTATATTCTGGTGCAACTTTCAACGAGTATGTGATTCCTAAGTGCCTATTACAACTAGTGCTCAGCAGGTTACAGGAATAACTATAAATGGTTCAAGTATGACTGTTAATGGCCATAATGTTGAACCAGTCTCCATCCAGAAAGCACTGGAGAAGTTGTGTGAATGGCTGGACAAGTACTCAAATGTATTCCTTGTTGCGCACAATGGAAGGAGATTTGACTTTCCTGTGCTTATCTCTACTTTGATAAGTGTCAACTTTATTTCGAGATTCTTTACATGTGTGACTGGACTTATCGATTCATTGAACGTTTTCAAGAAGGTCTTTCCTGGCTGTGCCTCACATAAACAAAAAGATGTAGTTTCGGCTTTACTTCAGACAACATATGGGGCTCACAATGCTATTGAAGATGTTAGGGCTTTGGGAAAACTTCTCATTTACTCATTTGTCAAGTAATCAACTAACTAAATACAGTTGTACACCTTATGCTTTATATAACTCCCTCATGTTTAATCGTGAGAAAGCAAACAATGTTAGAACTCTAGATATTTTAGTTGCTGAAGATGTCTGTAAATGCAAATATTGCAGGTTCAGGATTGAAACTTTGCCATCTGAGGACAATCTTTAACCGTGAAGGTGAAGATGGTTCACTGAATACATTTATGGTGAAGTATAGTGAAGGACAGCCAAGAGTAACAAATACCAAACGAGTCTTGGAGACAGTGATACCAAAATTAGTTGATTTTTTAAAAATACAAGAGAAATAATGTTTTAATGACACTGTGACACTGGTATGGACATGGGTCTGCGATTCAGGCGCTTCTAGCATATTTAACCCTTAGCCCGCTACGAATGAATAATGGACTGTCCTTTCTTTAAATTAAGACCATTCCTTTTATGTTACAATGGGGTGTTTTGGTTAAATGACTGATGAGCAGCCAGACAGTGTAAACCCTGAATAGCCTTACTCGCAGGCTGATCTGGGCTTACACTGGCTGCAAAGACTGTTGAAGTTGCCCTTAGCAGTCTAAGAGTTAAAGAGAAATTTCTCAATCCTCTATATGCTTTATTGTTTCAATATATTTATGCTTTTATTGTTTAATTGTATCTTAAATATATTCCTTTAAATGTTTAAAATTAACAATTGAAAGTGTTTTGTGTTTTTATATGCACTTGCAAAATCTCAGACTCTGGGCAAATTCCTTTCACAGATCTTGTGCAATCTTGTACCTGACTTATTTTAAGCAGATATTATTTTAAGCAGATATTAATGAAGAAAGCAGTATAAAAATAAAATTATAACTGGTATTAATATATTAAACACTAAAATGAAAGCATGTGTCAAATTGTGTCACTGTAATCTAGGTAATTGCTGTTAGCGATCAGTACTATTTTGACTGGACAAGCCTTCATCTATATATGTTATGACCATTAAATACTAATAATTTTTGAACCATTTAAATGTTAACTATCTGGTTATAACATTCATTTTAAATTCATGTAGTTTCAAAATAGTTTGTTGAAAAAAAACAATATATAACAAAATATTATCAAATTGGCCATTTTTGTGTGGATTTTTTACTTCTTTTTAATTTTGCCGCATCAAGACAAAATGTGATATTATACAAGATCTAGACGGTAAAAGTTTTTGTTTTTTGATATGTCACGTATGTTGTCCAGTTGAAGGTATAGATAAAATATATGTAATGATTATAAACTGCCCCAATATTATATAAGGTGAAAAATCAAATCTACTTTGCTCGGTCAGTGAGCTCAACTTTTAAAATGCAGAATGTTCTAGAGAAAATTAGGAAGCTTTCTTGTCATATCTAAGTTATCGTTATGTTATTTAGAATGTTAATTATATAGTATTGTTCTCTATTGTCTACTGTACTTTCTGAATGCTTAAATTTAAATAATCTCTTAAAAATGATTGAGAAAATTATCATTAATCCTTCGTCAGTGGTCATTTTTTAGCTATTTAGCAGAACTAGGAGTATACCAATATAAATGCCAATATTTTATTTAATACATGGTAAAATTTAATAAAAGTCTGCATAAACATCCATCAAAGGATATAGATTAAAAGAATAACAAGATTTAACAGTTTCAAAATATTGACCATAAGGGGTTGTCTACCTTAAATGCGATTGCACGTTATTCTTTGTGTTGCTACAAATGGAGGATATATTGTAGTTGGATCAGTTTGATAATTGGTGAGTCCACATTCCATATCTCAAGAACTACAAAAACAAATAAATAAGTGGAACAAAGATTGGTGTCCCACCAACTTGCTGACTTGAAAGCAACTGAAAGTACATCTGAAGAATTCTCCGTCATGCTGTGGCATGATTTTCATCGAGAACAAGCATAGTTGCCGAAGAATGGAAAAATGGTTTAGAAAGAAAAAAGGATGTAGACATGGGAATTTTCTCAAGTTATAAATGAGATTTGGGATACACCTTCCACGCATGGTGTGAGATTGGCTCAGATTGGACCATATACCTGGACAGATTCCTCAATAAAGTTTCTCCAAACCACACTGTCAGATGATGTCATAGATGCATATTTATTTTCATCTGGTGACAGGCAGATACGGGCACAACCTACATATAAATTGTGTTGTCATGACCTCTATTTTTACTGGGAGAGACGAGCTTCATAGTCTTTTATTTATTTTGAGATTTCTGTGGCGACCCGCCATAGCTGGGTGGGAATGTTGTTTGTACAATAACAATAGTATATACACTTCAAGCGGTGGTAAAGACCTCATTATTTCTACCTAGTCTCCCATCTTGTTATCCCTAACCCTCCAAAACTTTTATAACTCTCACTCACTGTTTTCTCCTTAATCCCACCACCCTCCCATCTCCACATATTCTAGCCCACATAATCTATCCCCCAGTCTCCATCCCTATTTCTCCCAAACTCTCACATATGTAATTCTGCCATTTATAATAAACATGATTGCATTCTCATATGATTCTTATAAGTGGCAACATTAGTAGTGTAACACAAACCAAGGTTTTTTCCAGACCTAATTAATACAGTCACCTCCACATTACCATTCAATTCAAATAAAGCTGCCATGTCAGAGAAGTTTGTAATCAGCAGAAATATTAAACAGATATAAACCAAACAAGAAAGTCTTATTCTGGAAATCTTCCTGTAAACAGTATTACTTGACAGTATTACTCTCACTGAACATTTGGTCAATTCTCTGCTCCTAAAACTGGCTGTTTAACATCAAATCACTGAATATAGGGTCAATTCTCTGCTCCTAGAACTGGCTGAACTGGCTGCTTTACAGCAAATCACTGAACGTTGGGTCAATTCTCTGCTCCTAGAACTGGCTGTTTTACACCAAACCACTGAACTTTGGGTCAATTCACTGCTCCTAGAACTGGCTGTTTTACACCAAATCACCGAACTTTGGGTCAATTCTCTGCTCCTAGAACTGGCTGTTTTACATCAAATCACTGAACGTTGGGTAAATTTTCTGCTCCTAGAACTGGCTGTTTTACATCAAATCACTGAACTTTGGGTCAATTCTCTGCTCCTAGAACTGGCTGTTTTACATCAAATCACTGAACGTTGGGTCAATTCTCTGCTCCTAGAACTGGCTGTTTTACATCAAATCACTGAACGTTGGGTCAATTCTCTGCTCCTAATACTGTTTTAAATCAAATCACTTTCACTAACACCAGCCCTATTCTATTCCTTTTCACTTCAATATTTTCCACTTTTGCCTCCACTTTGTCTCCAAGTTTCAGTGTAATCTTTGGTCCCTGATTTCCCTGAGGCTGCATTTTTGAGTTGTGAATTAATCCATTACATTCCACGCCAATGTCTACAAAAGCTCCAAAATTAGTCACGTTCGACACTTTTCCAGTGACTGTGTCGCCGGCCTTCAAGTCATTGATGGATTTAACCACACTCCGGAAAAGAGGTTTCTCAAATTCTGAAGAAAAAAGGCAATGCTACCATTTTAAATAGCTTTGTGAATGGCATGTGGTATCATAAATCAAGGGGTAAAAGCCAAACTATTGTAACTATACATATATAAAGAATGAAATACAATAGTTTTGCACTGAGCTCTCAAAATACAGAAATCATTTTTAGACAGATATGTTGAGGGGTGAACACTATCTTTTTTTGTTTGGTGTTTAACTCATTTCTCAGTACATTTTAGGCTATGTACGATGGCAATTTTTTAGAGATGGAGGCATACCATCTACTTATTCCTGGGTAGAACCAGCACTGTATACCTCCAGCAATCCATAAGAATCAACACCTTTTCACTAACAAGTGAAGCTCCCAGGCAGATTTGAATCCACAGTGTTGAGAGACAAGAAGGTTTCAAATGCAGCATCTTTAAAACTTTAATCTACTGCAAATTTTGTTCATACAACATTACAAGACCAAGATATCAAACTAAATATTAAATAAATGTAATATAAAATGTTATACTATTCCTTATTTACATATTTCATCTTGAATACTAAATGATGTAATCTCGTCAATATTTGTGTATGCAGACTGGTATGACTACATCCGGACAATACAAATGCCAAATGCCATCAAAGACAACTCACCATCTCTGAAGTCATATGCCAAAGGTCTGACTAGCGCTTCTGTGATCAGCTTGACAGTAGGTTCTCCACAGTCAAGAAGTTCTGCGATTCTTTTGATGGCTAAAATAATCAAAACAATAGTTATGTGATATGTTTGCTTGAATGGTCAGGTGAGGAAGCTCCGCCTTTTTCTGCTTTTTTAGCAAACTGTTGAGAAAAGTGTTTTGTCATGAAAGTAAATAATATTTAATAAGCAAAACTCAAGAGTTTATGCATCAAAATTGTAACCCATATATATATTTCAACAGTTGCGTTTTAATATAGGGTTAACTGTATTGAGATTTTGAATTTTGCGATGGTATATCAATCGTTTCATGGTCGCAAATTTAGTTTAATGGTGATGTGATAGTGGAACCGTTCAACACGGTCAGCATTTCAATACTGGTTGACCCAATTCTAACGCATTTTAGTGTTTTTGACAGTTTTACTCACAAATGCTCTGAAATAAAACTAAATGACCTTACATTTTTGAATGTTAACTTCACATGACTGGATTTGTGACGGGTTATGCACTATTTAATAGGTGAAAAAATGTTACTGTCGATCAACTGGATTTTTGTCAAATATATATATTAATGTTGTCATTGTTTTATTAAAGTAAACACATCTGTAAGACATATTTATGCATCTAAACAACTAACTCCTATAAACAGGGCTTCTAAAATTTTAAAATGCAAATCGGTCAAGGTTTTTTACTGCCGTAAGAATGGCACTTATTTTGAAACAAGAGGCCCAAGAGGGCCTGTGGACGCTCTACTGGCTAAAACAGCTCTTATAGATTTAGACAGATATAGCTCTCTTCTCCTATAGATTTAACAAAGGAAAATACAATATAGCATTTTTCAACAAATCAAGGGCCATAACTCTGTTATTACTAACAAGATCTAGCTGGTTTTCGAAATTGTCCAAGATTTCATTGATATACCGCGCTTTGCACAACTAGACATCATACTGAGGCTTCCTGCCAAATTTTGTAGAAATCCAACAAGCCATTTAAGAGGAGGAGCGCCGACAAGAAATTTAAAATAAAAAGGTCAAAGGGCCATAACTCCCGTCAAAAATCAGCGAACTGGAACAAAAGCATGAAATACACAACTAGACATCTTACCGATGCTTCCTGCCAAGTTTCGTCGAATTTCAACAAGGCATTTAGGATGAGTAGCGCCGACAAGAAATTTTAAAGTAAGTGTCAAGTAATTAAAAAGATAATGAACAAATTTAAAAAAAAAAAAAAAATCAAATCAATAAAAAAAAAAAAAAAAATGAATAATTTTTAAAGAAAAAAATAAGAAAAGAAAAAAAAAAAAAAATTTGAAACAATTAAAAAAAAAAAAAAATCAAATAAATTAAAAAACTTTTTTTTAAAAATATATTAAAAAACTGTTACCCCCGGGGCGCGTCCAAATTTGACACCAGGGTCACCATTTAAACAAACTTGGTAGAGGACCGTAATACATGAGAGCTCTGTGCCATGTGGTTCCAGAAAAGAAGATTTTTTTCAGTCTTTGCCTATACAAGCCTAAGTAAAACTGTGACCCCCAGGGTGGGGCCAAATGTGACCAATGGGTCACCATTTGAACAAACTTGGTAGAAGACCATAAGCTTATAGCAAATGCAAAATATTAAACCTCTGGCTCTTGCAGTTTCACAGAAGAAGATTTTTTAAGTTTTTCGCTATCAGTGTATTAGCCAGCCAACCGTGCAGCCGTCTTTTGCACGGCCGTTTTTGAAAAATCGCGGCCAATATTTGAGGGAGTGGGTGGGGTAAAAAAAAAAAGGAAAAAAAAAAGATTTTTTTTTTTTTTTGCTCAACAACACTTCTTTTACTTTTCCTCAATATTGCTATGTTTTGTATACATTTATAGAAGAAATATGACCTAAAATGTATTTTTTTCACCTTTATCTGTAAAAATAAATTAACCCAGAGACACCCACTTGTCGCGAATTGGCGCGTAACGCGTGTTAGCTAACTTATTTTACACACCCTATTTGCATATTTGCACACCCAGTTCTTGAATTTCTGCCTAATACACTGTTCCCTATACATGTCTATGTAAAACATGTGACCCTTGGGGCGGGGTCAAATGTGACCCAAGGGTCACAATTTGAACAAAGCTGGTAAAGGACCATAAGCTTACAGCAAGTGCAAAATATTAAACCTCTGGCTCTTGCAGTTCCAGAGAAGAAGAATTTTTTCAGTTTTTCCCTATACAAGCATTTATGTAAAACTGTGACCCCCGGGCCGGAGCCATATGTGACCCCAGGGTCACCATTTGAACAAAATTGGTAAAGGACCATAAGCTTATAGCAACAGCAAAATATTAAACCTCTGGCTCTTGCAGTTTCAGAGAAGAAGATTTTTTCAGTTTTTCCCTATACAATCATGTCTATGTAAAAAATGTGACCCTTGGGGCGGGGCCAAATGTCACCCCAGGGTCACCATTTGAACAAACTTGGTAAAGGACCATAAGCTTATAATAAATGTAAAACATCAAACCTCTGGCTCTTGTAGTTTCCGAGAAGAAGATTTTTAAAAAAAAAATCCTATATAAGTCTATGTAAAACTGTGACCCTCGGGGCGGGGACAAATTTGACCCTAAGGTCATCATTTGAACAAACTTAGTAGAGGACCATAAGCTGATGCTACATGTAATAAATGAGAGCTCTGTGCCATGTGGTTCCAGAGAAGAAGATTTTTTTTCAGTTTTCCCTATACAAGCCTATGTAAAACTGTGACCCCTTGGGTGGGGCCAAATGTGACCCCTGGGTCACCATTTGAACAAACTTGTTAGAGGACCACAAGCTTATAGCAAATGCAAAATATTAAACCTCTGGCTCTTGCAGTTTCAGAGAAGAAGATTTTTTAAGTTTTTCCCTATACATGTCTATGTAAAACATGTGACCCTTGGGGCGGGGCCAAATGTGACCCGAGGGTCACCATTTGAACAAACTTGGTAAAGGACCATAAGCTTATAGTAAATGCAAAATATCAAACCTCTGGCTGTTGTAGTTTCAGAGAAGAAGATTTTTTTAAAAAAAAATCCTATATAAGTCTATGTAAAACTGTGACCCTCGGGGCGGGGACAAATTTGACCCTAGGGTCATCATTTGAACAAACTTAGTAGAGGACCATAATCTGATGCTACATGTAATACATGAGAGCTCTGTGCCTTGTGGTTTCAGAGAAGAAGATTTTTTAAAGTTTGTTCTTATAATTCTATATGAAAAACATGCAAACCTTAATATACAAACTTTGGACCCCCGGGGCACGGCCATTTTTGACCCCGGGGACTTTATTTGAACAATATTGATAGTCTAGGCATTGGCGATCATTTTTAAAAGAAAAACTGTTGAAATCTGTCCAGCGGTTCTGGAGGAGAAGATTTTTTAAGGTTTCGACCATATATGGTAATGGCAGCCATCTTGGATGTAGCGCTGACCTAATTTAACAAATCTAAAAAGCATTCATCTAAGGATCATCCATGGGAAGTTTGGTCAAAATTAGCCAAGCGGTTTCTGAGGAGAAGTCGTTTGAAGAAAAGTTAACGGAAGGACGGACGGACGGACGATGGACGACGGAAGATGGACAACACACCATCCCATAAGCTCTGCTGGCCCTTGGCCAGTAGAGCTAAAAATCACTAAAATCGCCATTCCCCACCCACCATGTTAGCTGCAACATGCATTTTTTCCGTTAAGTCATTGATATAGAGAACTATTTAAAATGTATGTTTGTATTATATTTGTATTATTTATAACTTCATCACAATTTGTACATTTTAATGACTGACAACATGTCTTTGCTTTACTTTGAGGAATTGAACCGGAAGTGTCTAATAAACCGGGTAGGTATAAAACGCGGACTAACACGCGTGGACTAGCGGATTATATACGATTTTACATAAATTTGAGTAATATCGTTTTTCATCAATTAGCTTATTTAATACCAAATGTTACGACTAACGCAAACAATTTCGGTCCGACTTAAAAACGGTGTCAGGTTTGATCACTTTCCTTAATTAATATCATTAATATTATACTTAAAGTTATTGTAAAAAAAAAATCAAACAACCAATTAACACATCTCGGTATTTTAATTTTTTTTAATGACGCCAACAAATTTCAGTCCCAGCTTTGGCCACTTAAAAAAACAAACCGACACAAGCAAACAGGCTAACACCTTACGACTAACGGCATATCAAAGAAATTACAGACGGTAACACTCGCTTCAGTGAACCGACAGAACGCGTGATATACTTTCACTGATCACACATCAAAGGCATGCTATCTGATATATAGACTCTTCCGGAAAACTCCCTACTATCGGTAATGGTTTAGTCCAAATTGACCAAATTGACCTACTTTCGCACAGCGAGTAACAAACAGTCGTGTTATGGATCAAAGAATATTGCTGCAAGGCATATTTTAGGCGTGAAGGATTTTTTAACAACCGATAGATAAAATATCTGGGACCGATTTAAACAGAGATTTTGAAAAGAAAAACGGTGCGGAGAAACAGATTTCGGTCTGGGAACCGATAAACCGTCGATTTTAGAAGCCCTGCCTATAAAGTTACTTCTTTGGTTATTCCTTACAACTCTTTTCAATGAGCGGATTTTTTAAAATTCTTTTTTTACATTTTTTAGCTTTTTCTAAAAACGTTTCCTTCTGAAGTAAATTTACCTTGCCATTTCGTTAGTATTCATATGCCATCCATTGTGCTATTTTACTATAACAGCATGGAAAGATTCTTGCTTTCAACACAATGTAAGGTGAAAATAAACCAAGATTGGCATTAAACTATGATATTAAACAGGGCAGTTGATTTAACTTTCAGTTGTTACAATGACACCTTAGGTTATTAAGTCAACCACATGTCACTTCCTTACAATAAACTTGATTTGTTCCCCCATGTAAGGTTATCTTTATTTTTCATTATCCTTTATTTACAATAAAATCAAACAATGGACACGAAATAAAGTATTTCAACTTAAAACTATTACATGAAACGGACTAGATTTTGATGGGATATTGTAATCTTTGACACATAATCTCACTTACCGTTAATATTCATTTATAAAAAAGCATTGTTTACTCATTTTGTTAACTGTCTGCATGTGTTCTTACCAAAAGTAGGTCAGTGTGACAAACCTTGACCTACTTCTAGATTTGTAAACCAATATTTGTTGAGAGTACCTACCAACAAGTTTGGGCATACCAAAACTAGAAACTAACGTTAATTAAGTTGAAGTGAATTCAATCGGATTTTATAGTCGCACCAACAGCTTAGGTCATATGTCGACTTTCCAGCTTCCATTGGCGGAGGAAGACCCTAGGTGTACCTCTTGGCAATTTTCCTGCACGGGTGGGTACCTGGATAGAACTATGACGTTTTACCATACAGCTGAACAGCTTCCTCACATAGTTTCCTGGTCCCATGAGGGCCCTAACCTACAGCGATGAGGGGCAAGTGATTTCAAGTCAGAGACTCTAACCAGGCAGTCATGAATGCACATTGAAAAACTAATTTTAAAGCCAGACACAAACCATACTTACAATGATGATTGAGGTAATCTTGCACTTTATGCAGGAACAATGGCTGTCCTATATCTGAGACCTTCACTTGTATCAAATCCAGCAACCTAGGATACAAAAGAAGATCGATCTTACAAAAGGTCAGTCTGACAAGTGAAATAAAAAGAACAAGAAGACAACATGCATAACTGACATTATGCAGTATAACTAGTGTTTAATAATCAGATTATCATAAAAAGATAAAAGTTGTGATCACAAATTTAAAACGTAAAATATTTGGATTTTCATGGATTCCAAAATAAAAACAAACAGAAATAAGAGCAAACTCTACATAGCAACTGAATTGTTGTTTACTGGTTCATCAACACATTATAGATCATACTGAGACACCCCAGAGAGAGGGGAAGGATACATAAGAATCGGGGAACCTGCCATATTCTCACTAATGATAGACTACAGTACACAGGACCGTCTGGTTTACATCCAATCTTACGAACGAGGCCAAGGAAAAGTGTTTCGCCCAAGAACACACAGACAAATCTCAGTGGTACAGATGTGACTCAAATCTGACATCTCCAGATTCATAGTCTATCTATTGTTCACTAAGCCTTGCCGGCTCCTACAGAAACTGTGATGTATTTTCTAATAATAATTAGTGTCTAGGGTTAGATTATAAGAATCTTTCATGGGTATCCGATGAAGATCGAGAATTCCAAGACGAGGTATAATTGTTTTTATCTGAATTTCCCTATCTGAACAGGATACCCATGATTGATTCTTTTTCTTGCATACCTATTACATCTTACACAATGACATCATGCAGCTGTCATTGTTGATATCAGCGCGACTTTTATCTTCCTCCATGTGTAAGATCAGGCTTTCCAGCACCCATGTAAAATACGGATAACCTTATCCAGTATGCAAGAAATTAATGTCAGACATTTCTTAATAGCAAATGGTAATACTGGCCCTCAGGGCTAATACTTGTAGAACATTTTAGAAATATGTCTCCTATGGTATCCCAGGTAAGCTTTGGAAACAAGAGGTCAATGACCTTGAAGCTGTACTGATAGGTTTTGATAGCTAGATCAGCTTTCCTGTGAAGTTTCATGAAATCTGTCAAGTAGTTTCAGAGGAGTAGTCGCTACAAGTTTTTACTAGATCACTCTATGTAAACAAAGATAGTCACTGGCGGCCACATTTAATGTTGAATAAAAATAATTTTCAACAAGACCCAACACCATGTCCCATATCAATATCACTTATAGTTTTCATGAAGTAGTCGCTACAAATTTGTTTTTTAAAAAATCTATTTTTAGCCATGGCGGCCATCCTGAATTTCCGGCCGACATGACATTTTGCTAGGATCAACTAGACACCAAGAGCAACATTCCTGTGAAGTTTCATGAAAATCCGTCAATAAGTTTTGTAGGAGTAGTGGCTACAAGTTTTTATTATATAACTCTATGTAAACAAAGATGGCTACTGGCGGCCATGTTTCATGTCGAATCAAATGAGTTTTTGTTAAGGATCAACATCAGGTCATGCTGATCATTTTAGAAAAAATCCCAGATCAATAAGACTTATAGTTTTCAAGAAGTAGGTGCTACAAACTTTACTCTTTTTTTTTTAATCTATATTTAGCCGTAGGGGCCATCCTGAATTTCCGGACGACATGAAATTTTGCTAGGATCAACTAGACATCAAGTGCAACATTCTTGTGAAGTTTCATGAAAATCTGTCAAGTAGTTTAAGAGTAGTCGCTACAAGTTTTTACTATATAACTCTATGTAAACAAAGATGGCCACTGGTGGCCATGTATGACATCAAATCAAAATGAACTTTGGTTAGGATCAACTTCATGTTATGCCAGTCATTTTGGTAGAGGTTCCAAATCAATATCACTTACGGTTTTGAGAAGTAGTCCCAACAAAATCGCATTTTTAAAATCTATTTTTAGCCATGGTAATTTCCGTACAACATGAATTTTTGCTAGGATCAACTAGAGACATCAAGAGCAACATTCCTGTGAAGTTTCATGAAAATTTGTCAAGTAGTTTCATAGGAGTAGTTGCAAAAAAAGTTTACAGACGGACGCACGACAGTATAAGCTCTGTTGATCTTTGATCAGTCAAGCTAAAAACAAGCACTCTACTGGTTTAAGGTTGTAATCAAGTCTGCGGTCCATGTAATCCGTAACACAGTCTGAGGTCCATGTAACCCGTAACGCAGTCTGAGGTCCATGTACGTAAGGGAGATTTGTAGAAGTTTCTTGACACTGCATACCTGTGTGTAGTGCTATAAGATTCTGGGTGTATCCAAGTCATGTCCAGCGGATTTGGTGTCAGGTCTAGTGACTTTTTTTTCCTTGTTGTCGCCTTTTTCACTCCTGTTTTCTTTCCTTTTTCACTGGCAAGCTTTGATACATCAGGTACAGTAACCTTCCTGTATTATAAACACATATTCAGTAAACACACACAATCTACGGTAATGTGTTAACAATATTAGAGTGAATAATTCTAAGTCAAACAAAGGGCCATGACTCTGTTATAAATTAGGCAATCAATGATGTGTGATGTAGAGGACATAAGGTCATCAATTGTTATATGTATATAAAGTTAGGGAACAATCCATTCGAAACTTTTGAGAAATGCAATTAATACAGACATGTTACGTGACGCGACAAGACGTGACATTATGGACAGCGTGATTCCTATATAGACTCCACTTCACTTCAAAGTGAAGTGAAGGTGTAATAAAAGTCAAAGTTATTGGACATGTGTAAGGACATTCACTGGGTTAAGATGAAGGTGTGTGTAGTTTCATGAACATACGTCCAATACTTTCCCTAAGTGTCTGCCATGCTACACAGGTGACACAAAACGCAGAGTCCTGGGAAGCAACAGACACAAACCAGAACTATCACTGAAGGTGATGAATAACCACGGGCAAAATCAAGATTAGTAAATGTCTAAAATATCTGTTAATTTTTAATGTAAGTAAAACGAAGGTCCATAGTTCTGTAAAAAGCAGAAACAAAAAATCATTAATGCAGAGACACATCATATCATCATGTGTGAACTGTATGTCAGGTGTAATAACAATCCATGAAAAGTGTTAAAGTGAAAACCACACAAAGTTTATTATGGAGTGAATAATTCTAAGTCAAATAAAGGGCCATAATTCTGTAATAAATTATACATCAACAATATGGGATGTAGAAGGACATAAGGTAATCAGTTGTTACATGTACATGAAGTCTGGGAACAATCAATCCGAAAGTGCTTGAGAAAAAATATGTTAACAGGTCATTATACAATATTAAAATGGAAAATTCTAAGTCAAACAAAGGGCCATAATTCTATAATAAATAAGGCAATCAATCATGGGTGATGTAGAGGGACATAAGGTCATTAGTTGTTATGAGTATATGAAGTTTGGGAACAACCCATTCAGAAGTGTTTGAGATATGCAAGTATTAAAAATGTGTTACGGAACGGGACGTGACGAGACATATAGAGTGGAAATTATAAGTCAAATTAAGGGCCCTAATTCTGTAATAAATTAAGCAATCAATGATGGGTGATGTAGAGGGACATAAGGTCATCAGTTGTTATGAGTATATGAAATTTGGGTACACCCATTCGGAAGTGTTTGAGATATTAAAGTACTGAAAATGTGTTACGGGACTGGATGGGACGCGAAGGGACGCGACGGAACGTTACGGACAACGTGGTTCCTATATAGCCCCCATTTCACTTTGTGAAAGCGGGGATATAACAAGAGAGAAAAGTAGTAGACTCAGTTTTACTGAGTCCATGAGCTGTAATATAAGGTGCAAATCTTTTCATGCCCCCCAGCATTCAAATTCACCTAACAGCTTCACCTTTCAGAAAATGAATTTAAAACTAGAGTTTGTTTTTGTAACAAAAACATATGTCTCCCCAACACTCTCAGTGTAATGCATATGAACCAACCTAGCTGAAAGTTGCGCTCTGCACGTCATCTCGATATGGTAAACATTTGTGCCAAGTTATTTCAAAATCCCTCAAGCGGTTCAAGAGATAAGGAGCGGACACGAAATATAGTGCATATGACATTCGACCTCTAAGTGTGACCTTGAACTTGAACGGACATGGCTGGGAGTTGTGCTCTGCACGTTATCTCCATATTGTGAACATTAGTGTCTCATTATTTTAAAATCCCTCAAGTGGTTCAAGTGATATGAAGAGGACAAAAATATAGTGCATATGTCCTTCGACCTCTAAGTGTGACCTTGACCTTGAACGGACGTGGCTAGAATTACCCTCTGCATGTTGCCTTGATATGGTGAACATTTGTGCCAAGTTATTTCAAAAGCCCTCAAGCGGTTCAAAAGATATGGAGAGGACACAAAATATAGTGCATATGATATTCGACCTCTAAGTGGGACCTTGACCTTGAACGGACGTGGCTGGATGTTGCGCTTTGCATGTCGTCTCGATACATATGACCTTCGACCTCTGTGACCTTGACCTTAAACAGACTTGGCTGGAAGATGCGCTCTGCACATCGTCTCGATATGGTGACCATTTGTGGCAAGTTATTTCCAAATCTCTCAAGCGGTTCAAGAGATATGGTGGAGACACAAAATACAGTGCATATGACCTTCGACCTCTAAGTGTGACCTTGAGCATATATAGTTTTCTTCCGTATTTTTCTTTATTTCATATAAACTATTAATTTTAAGCCAAAGAATACCATCTAAAATGTTTATAAATTTTATGTTTTAATATTGAAATAATTTTCATGTTTTTTTTTTATCATTCAGCTTTCTTTTTTTTTCACCTGAAGAGTGTCAACTGTTTTAACTTTAATTTTTGTTTGCGTAAGGTAGTGTAAAAAAAATAAAACTCCACGACTTTTCCCTGAGATTTTTCCCTGCAAGGAATTTCTTTTGGCCATTTCCCCTGTTTTCCAGAGTCCGTGGCCACCCTGATTATTCTCCTCTCTTTGCAGTGAGTTAAGAGTAGATTAATGCTAATGTGTTTTTGAATTGCAGTCAGTTAAACTATTCAGTGATAAAGCTTTTCCTCTCAAATATCTTTCAACCTCAGAAATGTAATATATATAACATTCCACAAGCTGGTCGAAGATGTTAACCCTCGATATAAATCTGGTTAGTTTACGATTCCTTAAAATAGTTAATTATTTTTGCCACTGCTGTTTCGGAAACTCAAACAGATAAAAACTTTTATTAACGGGAATATTAAAAAAAAAAATATATCCCCCAAAAATGCTTGTTTCTTAGAATTAGCTGAAAACCTGGTGCTAAGCATGATTTTAGACTATAGTGTCACGTGTAGCCATACTTACTCTTCATTTAGTGGAGATGTAGCACCATCAAGATTATGGACTCTTATAAATCCTGCCGCTTGCTCATACGTTTTTTCTCCCAGTCCCTTAACTGACATCAACTGTTCACGGCAGATAAATGGGCCAAGTGTGTTACGGAACTCTAGGACCTTCTTGGCTTTGGCGGCTGACAGACCGGAAACATGGCTGAAATAACATGATATGTAAAGGATGATGGAATGTAGTCTTTATTAGAGGACTAGTGGCATGAATTTGTTTCTTTGAACGATGTTTTACGTCATTTTTAGCACATTTTAGGCCATATATGACAGTGTACCTTTTTGTGATAGATGCAGACCACCCCATTTCCCCTGGGTAGAACCAATACTGTATATCTCCTGCCCTCTGTAAGATTCAACACTTTCTCACTTACAAGCTGAGCTCCTAGTGGGATTCGAACCCGCAGCGGTGTGAGGCCAGAAGGTTTACAACGCAGCGTCGTTAGCCCCTCGACCACAAAAGCGCCTTCAGCGGCAGGGAAAGCAAATACGTATACAAGACTGGCGTAAAGGCTGGCAATTGCCAGTATGCTAATATTTACCGTGCCTGCCAAATCTTCATTGGCAAAAACACTCCTCATTTAGAAAATATAATATTATTGACATATTCTCAGGTGGGAACTTTGACTATTATAGAATCCAATTATTCTACTGAAGACTATTATACATGGTTTTCTCAAAGTTCTCTCACTACCTTTGTTCCTGTGTTTTACATATTGTGAAATATTCCACAGTCAATATTTGTGTCTCTTGGGATTCCAAACATACTGTTAATGACAGAGAATTAGCTGCAGAGTTGTCAAGGCCAGTGTGTCGCTTCTTTACAGAGTTCCTTTCATTTTGATCATTGAAGATGCTATTATTAACAAGAAATTCTGTCAATTTATATCTCCCTAGCTATGTTAATTGACTTCTGCTTAAAATATAGACAGGGAGTAAACAAATAAACAAATTCTCTCTCCCCACCCCACCACCACACACACACCCCACCCTCCCCACCCAATCCCCACCCAATTTTCAATGAATTGTGAATGCAGAGCAAGGCAGGGAATATTTGTACAACCTGAGTAGACATTCACTGCAAGTGTTGATGTCCACCCCAACAAAGCTGACACATTCCTCAATGGTCGAGTCTAGCGAGGCCTTCAGTTGGTTCTGTGGCATATCATGCTGTAAGGGGAGATAATAACAGTGTGTTAGAAACAAAGCTGACACGTTCCTCAAAAAATCAACGGTCATACATGGTCTAACCTGTGCTTAAAATGATGTAAAACACCATTCAAACAAACTCAATTTCTTTTGAGGTTGCTGTTCCAATTGACATTAAATGTGTTGACGAAAATTGCATTTGATTTCTATGGAAAACAAATTAAGTTATGATACATAATTGTACACAATATTTCACAATAAATACCAATCCCTTGACCAATAAAAAAGATGTTTTGAACGTTTATTTAAATTAGAGGTCAAACGAAATATTTGTTTAGCTGAACTCAATCACAATTATGCCCATCAAAAGAGTGGATGAAAAGCATATATATATTTGAGTATATATACCGAAACGAAAAAGAAATGCAACACGGGAATTTCCGCCATATATTGTATGTACAATATGCTGCTGTTAATCGAATGGTACATGGCTACGTCAGACCGTTCCTTTTGGGGGAAAAAAGAAGACTAAAACAACACAGCAAATAGTCTTCGTTCAAAGTTTCATTATTGACAGTACGCGTTTGGCACAAGCACCGTGCGCAAACTTAGGATGCAAAATGTTGCACTCTTTACGTTTAATACAGTACCGAAATAGCTCAATTTTTCAAAGGGGAACTTCAACATTTATGAATTTCTTGTTACAAAACTTACTGTGATTAAAAGGTCAACAACATCACAGTAACTGTTGTGTCCTTTCTTTAACTTCAACTTTTTTCTTTTAACAAACCATATTTGGATTCTTTGGAAAATTATGTTAAATTAAGTGTGCAGTACGTACAATTTATTTCATGGAGGTACAATATATAGCAGAAATTCTTGACTTGTGTTTCTTTTTCGGTATATAAAGTGTGGTTCCTGTTGATAAGCTCTGTTTAACTATAAACATCCTAACCATTACACTAACTTCCAAGAGAATTACAAAATCAAAGTGTTCTGTCCTTAATTGGGGGTGAACTGCAGCTGGTATGTCTTGCTGCCAAGAGATATGGGGTTGGTGGATGGGGGTGGGAGGCTGCAGCTGAGGGGTTGGGGTGGAGGCTGCAGCTTGAGTGTAAGTCAATTTATTTATTGGTGTGGTCAAGAGGCTGTTGTCCTTAGGTGTGTATATGGACAATTTAATGAAGAAATAAAAAAGTTATGGTTGCAAACAGTTTGTAAGAATCTTCAAGAAAATTTATCCTTGCGAATTTGTGAAAATAGATTTAAATCTGCACTAAACAACAGGGACTTTGAATGTGCTTTAGGCCATATCAAATTAATTCCCAGTTTATCATCCAAATATTGGAAAAAATTGGGGCGGGGGGGTGCAATTTTATTTTTTATTTTCCTGAGATGACATCAAACATCACAAAAATATTAATAACCAGAAGTATTATGTTTTGAACACTCTCTTTATTACCAATTGTCACCGCTATAGCATACATTTGTATTTATAATGATATAAACTACCATGTATGTGAGTTTTAAAAGTTGAAGTTCTCAATATGACTTACTTCTTGTTTGAAACAGTTCCCCTTTTATTTACGAATGACTGTTTGCCAGATAGGCACAACTCACATACGGGATATTTATCATCTGGTTCTACAAGGTCATCTGACGAACCACAGTAAAAACATACCGATTCGAAGCCAGCAGAAAAATATGGTAGTTCCACTGACATGTCACAAGTTACATTTTTTCTAACAAATACCGAATGTAAAATATGACTGTCCTCTGTTTCAACATCTTGAAGGACAGAACCATATGTATAATTGTAGGTCAGCTATGATTTGAAGCAAATCAGTTCTTTTCTTTCCTTTCACCACATGTTTACAATACAGGACTCTTGGTTTTTCACATTCAGACAATACACCACAATCTGGACATTTTTTTTTTTTATTTTTTTTTTATTTTATTTTTTTTATTTTTTATTTTTATTTTTTTATTTTTTTTTTTTTTTTCAAAATAAAAATTGTCGGGGCGATGATAAACTGGGAATTAATTTGATATGGCCTTATTAATTATTTTTAAATTTTGTAATGTTTCTTTATGTTAAAAGCTTTATTCATTATCCTTTTTCATTTTCTTACATTTCCAAATAATTCATAAAGGTTGACTTAAAATAGTAGCAGCTCATCATGCCAAAATATATTTCACAGCAGACGGAAAGGTAACCGCCAATTTTATAGAAGAATATTAAATTACCAGACCACATTATTACTGTATACACCATATTTCACTATAATACAATTTGCGGTGAGTGAGTCAGGGTTAACTGCTCACCAACCATAAAAGATTCAGTCGACTATATAATATTGTATCTCCTGATCTGATAGTTCAGCTTACAGTCATATGAGTGGAAATTCCCTGGATTACCCATGTATCATTGCCAAAATATATTAACAATCCAAATATGCAGTGATTTAGTTTTTCTATAGTTTATTATTTTCGTATTCAGCTTGATCGCATATTACTGTACAGGCTATATATTCAAGATCAATATGAATACTGGCATTTTGATCAGATTTCTTTGCATATTTGCACTGGATGTAATATAATTCTAAGAAAAGTAGAATTGTTATGATATTGTGAAATAGGCACATATGCTGCAAATGTCTGAATTGTGATGACTGTTGGAACTAGTCAGAAGACGGAGTCTGGGAACATGTTCAAGTGAGTCAATGATAAGGACATATTTCTTCCTCAAATAAATTTGTGTAATCATTATGTGTCATAGAAAATAAATGTGCTCACTTTTATTCTCTCTCGTTCCCAGAATTTCATAAATGGGTAAATGTTGTGGAATTCCTCCCCCACCCCACTCCCCCTCCCCACACCCCGAAAACAGTAATATCTTTGAAATTAAAGAAAGCTATTCAAAAGTATAAACGTTCTATTGAAAATGTCTGACGCAGTTCACCTTTTTTAGCTAGAGATATATATCAGTGACAGGCTGTCGTGTGGTGCGAAATAAATCTCTGGTTATCCAGGTATTGCTTTTTAAATCAAAAGTTATTGTTAAAGGGACACAGGGCAAAAATCAAAAGTTATTGTTAAAGGGACACAGGGCAATCTCGATTTTTTTTAAAGGGCGTCCTGTTAGCTTTTCTACATAACTTGCTTTTGTTCAATCATTGATATCAATTATAAGAATAGTATAAAGCAATTTGTTTTTGCGTATTATTAACTGTTGCTTATATTGCACAAATAATATTATATATTTAAACCTATGGTAGAATAAGATGAAAGTCAAAATGATACTGGATAAATAACCCCACACCTGCCCCACTGTTGTGATTTAAATTTAATGTGATTTGATAGTTCTATTGGGCTATTCACTATGTAAAATATAGAACATATCTTTTTTTATTATTATTAATACATGCACATAAGAAAGGTAATGTTGAAATAAAAATACTGATAAACATTTTTATGGCAGACAACACTGCAGATATAAGATATAGTTTCTTTCATCCCAATAATAGAAAAATACGAAAAGTAAATTCTTTTTGTTTGTATGGTGTTTTACGTCATTTTCAACACATGTAAGGTTAGGTTACATATGATGGTCGATTTTTTTTGGTGTGGTGGAGGCAGACCACCCACATTTCCTGGGTAGAACCAGTACTGTACACCTCCCGCCATCCGTAAGAATCGACACTTTCTCACTTACAAGTCGAGCTCCCAGTGGGATTCGAACCCGCAGCAGTGAGAGGCGAAGGTTTACAACGCACCGTCGTTACCCATTCGGCCACGGAGACGCCCAAGTAAATTCTGATTCATACTCTTCACAGTACACACCGATTCATATACAACACCTGCTGAATCAGCTCAGCCTTGTTAAATTGCCAACTGGAATATTTCTTAGTTGACTAAGTCTTATCATTTTGGCAGCAAATACAAAACACAACAGCCATGTATTATATAGTTTATTTAAACACAAAACACAACAGCCATGTATTATATAGTTTATTTAAATGACAATACAGTCAAGGTCAACCCTGTGTGAACTTAAATACAATCTCAGCAAGTGGGTCTATTAATTATTGTTTTTTGTAAGACTAGTCCTGTGTGTTGTGGGTATGGGAGTGGGCAATGTGTCAAAGTCTAAATAAATCAGCTCTACTGGAGTTTTGTGTGCTACTTCTGTAGCAAGACACATTCATACAAGATCTTGACCAAAGTGATCAATGTAAGTCAGTCCAAAACAAAATTAATTTTGATCAAACTTAACCAGCAGACATTATGCCAATTTGGCTCAATGCCAGAGTGCTAACTGGGCATGTATGACCCATTTTATAGAAATTGGATCACACAGTTCAAACCTTTTATTTGTCCCTTTATCTTCAGGTATATTGTGAAGAAACTATGAAGCAGGAGTAACACAGACCACCAGCTATGGCACACCTTCATCCTACCCTGAGTGACCCCATGTACAGGAACTGGGTTAAAGGAGGGCTTGCCCTCATGTACACGAGGGATGGCATTCAGAATTTTACCAGCAACAAAGTCCAAATATTCCAACACAGCATTCTGACTCGAATATGCCAAGAAAAACGTTTGCCACCTGGAACCGTCTGCAATAAATGTACGACACAAAACATTCTGCGCTGTCCAACGAGGGGAATATGTCCACCAAGAGGCAGGTGCCACTTCCACAGTCTCAACAACCCATCAAAGCAATGCCAACCATGTCCCAATGCCATATGCGAGGCAATCGTTGACCAAATCGTGAAAAGTCACAGATATAGTGGCCCTACCTGGCGGAACATCGAAGCCCTTTCTTGGGGTAACAGCAGCTGGGAGTGGGCAAAGTGCTACATGCCTCCTGATGGATACGGTCATGTGACGTCTGCTGAAGACACAGATTTTACTGGGCTGATCAGCGTAATACTTAATCTCAGAGATTTCCAACATGCAGTGGACGAGGATCTCACACTGCCAAACAACGTGTTCTCTCAGGTATTTTCAATAGAATTATTCTGAAACGTTCTAACAATTGGGTTTACTGGTTTTCTACACACGTCTGCTCCATATTTGAAACTTTCAATGAAAATATGTTGCGGAACGGACAATCGGACAATGCAGTTAAAGGTGTGTCTGGGAAAAAACATAACAGTGACATTTGCAGAATGTGCAAGAAATGTAATATGGAGGAGCAATGTTTGTACCTACTGTGCATTTCAGGGTGCCTAGACATCGAATATAAATTGAGATTGTTTTTATTACTTTATATATTATGTTTTCATACATGGTATGATAAGACAAAATGAAAACAGACGGTCCTGGATCTGCCTGCAATCTTGATGTAGCCATCGCTAAGCTCTGCAAAGTCAATATTTTTGACCCCACGTTTACGTTGTAATTTGACTGACAGCCGAAAACCAAAATGGCGGCGGAATATTCCATTTTTCTAGGGTAGGGTGACTTAAAAAAAATCATTTGACCAATAGTGGGGTAAATTACAAAATATAAATGCATTAAACTCTTTACTTTACCTAGCTTAATTGTATTTGCTAGATATAATGGTTTTCATTCCAAAATAGAAGTAGTCTGATCGAATGCTGGAGGTGCTGACCATTGAACAACACCACACTGCATTGCCTACGTTTTACTTGTTACATCCGTACCCTAGAAACAGTCATGCGCAGATGACAATTTTTAAAAATAACGCTGCCATGTTGTTGTATTTTTACAATATGAACATTGGGGTCAAAATGATATTTGGGCTTTGTGAAGCATAATGGATGGCTACGACAAGATTGTAAACAGATCCAGGAGCATCTACTTTCATTCTATCTACCCATATCAGGTATGAAAACATATACCGGTAGCAAGTAATAAATAAATATCTCGACACATATTCAACATCCAGGAACCCTGAAATGCACAGTAGTATTTGATAGAATGTAGGAATTTACTAGGAAAGCCAATTGCTGCATTAATCAAAACAGTATGGGACATTGTGTTATTCAGTTACATTGTACATTTCCCTTTATGGAATTATTCTGAAACATCATGCTCACAACTTCTTAAATATTAATTTGGGTACTTTTTTAACTGCAATATTGGTAGTATCACCATTTTGGTGTTTATCTTTAATATTAAAACTTACTTTTTTCCTATAAAACAGTGTTGTTCAACTATTTTCCTTGTTAAAAATGCAGTTCAGTATTTTCATAATTTTTAAAGAAAAGTGATTATCATTTCTTTTATTCTAAATTCGCTTACAGGCTCGAAAAATACGAAACGACATTCTGCATACGGCAACATTCCGTCTATCTGAAAAAGAGCTGCATTCTTGTATCGATACAATGATACAGCTGCTAAGTGATCCCGGACATCTGGCTACAGACAAACATGCACAAGAAGCAATCATAAAGTTAAATAAGGTAACCATAGCTAGTATCCTTTGCACAATCTGTATTACTGTACTGATTATTTAAAACGTTGGGTTCTAACCCATCACTTGAAGATGATCATGTCACGGCAGTAGAAGGTCTTTATTATTTTATATTATATATTCTGTGATGAATTATAGAAATTTCCCAGTTTGAGAAAATCTATAACATATCCCTTCCTCTACTGTGCTATCTCGCCTAGTGTGCAAGATAGCACAGTAGCCAAATGTTATGAACTAAACGATAGACGTCACGATATTACATCACAAACTGACGTCATGATATTACTCCGCGCTCTCGCCAAAGGAGTGACAGAAGAAGGAATACTTGTGTCAAAAGACGATTGGAAAGAAATTCATCACAGAATATATATTATATAGTTTAATTAAATTTTTTGTCGTGATACGGAAAATAATTGAATTGGGGTTTTAAGGCGCACCAACACATTACAGGTTATATGGCGCCTAACAGGCATGAACATGCCAGGCTCATCTTCCATGTACATCGAGATAAAATATGGAAAATGGGCCTAGAACCTTCTCACCCTGAACTGCAGAGTTGCTGCAAATTCTATCGTAAAAACTCCATTTACGCTGGAGCCACATTTATTGTTTTTCTGCCACTGCTCTTAGTGATGTGAGCGAGATGGCACCTGAAACAATGCAGGGGTCATGATGAAGACCTTTAATGAGCATGAACAAAAAATGACAAAATGAATATCAATGGGGGGGTCCTACCCCTCTGCATGTGACGGTGTGTTTGCAGTGGTTGTATTCTACCCCGGCAACCACATGGGGGATACGGAAAATAATTCACTCGTGAGAAATATTCTTGCGATATAGAAACTCGTGCGAAAACGCACTCGTTTCTATATCGCAAGAATCTTTCTCACTCGGGAATTATTTCCTGTATCACTTAATGTTAATTAAACTCTATCTATATCATTCATTTTACTATGGTAAAAAAAGTACCCACTATGATAAAACGAAATTATGAATTTTATTTTTACACAGGTAATTTTATTGTTTTTATGTTTTATTTTACCTCCAACCATATTTACATTTTCTTTACTTTCAGATGAAGAAATCATTTGTTTTAAAATTTGTATTTTTATGTTTTTTCCTCTTTATATAAAAAAATAAAGGCCAGAGTTGTGTGTGTTTTCTTACATGGATTATTGTTTACATTGTTTGAGTTGTGTCCTTATCTAGTGTATTATAATTGTCATGATCATTTTGAAATTTGGTAAGGCTTCCAAACCATCTTATTGCAAAGGTAAAATGTAATTGTTTAAATTGTTTTTGCTTGAGTTAATGGCTTTTTTCGACTTAACAGATGTCTGACATTGATATAAAGCATACATTGTAGGAAAGGTTGCACCCTCAACCATAGTATTTTATTATTGCACAAATGATTTAGAAACTTGGTCAGTTACCTAACCATCGCCAGAAGATGGATATATGTTTCGATTGTTTTTGTTTGGCTATTTTCTTTCCACTACAAATGCTCCTTTTTACATGCCATCTGAGAGATTCTATAACAAATGTACCACACACAAAATCCCCCGCTTTCCAAGGATTTTCAACTTTATGGCAGCTGCTCTTTTTTCCCCTTACTATTTAGCTCTCTAAAGTCCACAATTTACATATTACATTTTGTGAGAGCAGCTGAGTCATTTAAACATTTTTCTAGTTTCATTTTGTTTTATTTCAAAGTATATGTAGTCCCAAAGTAAATTTGTTCATTATTCATTTGTAATATTTATTTTTAAATCTATCAAGCCTTCTTATTCATAGAAACACTGTCATGAACTCCACATACATTGTGGATGGTCATGAATTTATCTATATATGTGACCTATTACAAAATATGTGTGTACATAATATACTTTTAAATGGCCTATGTGTGTACATATTTAATATATTTTTAAATGTTTACTAGAAATGGCCTAGACCCCTATAGACCTATGACGCTATAACGAGAATAATACACGTTATTCTTCTATTCAGATCAAGACTGGTTCCCTGGTGGTGACAGACGTGGATGAGGCCACATTACGGGAAGAGGCGTACGTTACAGAGAAAAAAGGTGAATTCCGTATAAAGAAAATACACGTTTAGGACGAATTACACCTCATTAGATGTAGAAGATTTGGGATTTAACTTTGTTGAACATATCTTAATTTTGAAATAAAAGTGCCAATAATGGTGGTGAATCACTTAATTGAATTGAATTGGGTTTTAAGGCGCACCAACACATGAAAGGTTATATGGTGCCTAACAGGAATTAACGTGCTAGGCTCATCCTCCATTTACATCAAGATAAAATATGGAGAATGGGTCTATAACCTTCTTACCTGCAGAACTGCAGAGTTGCTGCAAATTCTATAGTATTTATGATGGAGCCAAGTTTCCAAGTTTGCATACGCGGTGGGCGGGGGGTGGAGGGGGGAGGTCCTACACCTATGCATGTAACGGTGTGTTTGTGAGATTGCAGTGGTTGTTCTACCCCAGTGACAAATTGAATAAAGGACTTTATGTAAATGTGTGGTCATTAAATTTTACCCAACAATAAATCACAGAAAATATTATTTTTATAATTCCTGTCTTCAAATTATTTATTTTTTCTTCAAATTATTTTTCTCCCAGAAGTCATCATATTGGGACACAGCTGTTGGGACACCTTTGTTTTTTCCATAAGGTACAATGTCATCAAATATGCGACAGTTGCAAATTATTGTAGAACATTTTCCGATGGTCATCCCAGAAGTAATGCAACTGGCACTTAACTCACATACTACTCAGTCGATGGTACATACACATTAAATGGAGAAATATCTTTTATGGACTAAATCTAAAATTACGTCATTAAACAAATATATGACTTTACCATTCACTAGCGGTGGAAGCATGTCTTTGAACTATCCATTGTCACTCTTTTTCAGACATATTAGACAGGGCTTATTCCAAGTTATTTTGGGAAAAGGACCGTTGTAAATTAGGGAAATTTCTATCGTAAAAAGGACCAAATTGGGAATCGGTTTCATGGATAAAAGGGTCAACTGATAATTGTTTACATCAACTTTTGTAAGTTAGGCGAGGAAAAAGCCTAAAAGGTATAATTAGGAACACTATTACATCACTAACATACCATTTATATTGATAAGTATGTACCATAAGGGATGATTTTTTTTTTTTTAGATTGGGAATTTTTTCAATAATTGGGAAAAAAATACACTATTTTGCATTGGGAACAGGTCCATTTTTTGGCCCCGTGGGACACCTAGAAAAAGCCTTGTTAGATATTATAAAATTTATCTTTTTTTAAAAAGTAGTATAATTCTATAAGGAAAAGCTAAGATGTTTGTTCATATTATTCAATATGTTTAAAACTTGACAATTAACCTAATACCATTGTTAAGTTCTAATTTTGGGACCTCAAATATAGTCTAATTCCCAATTATTCTAGACACAGCACATTTTAAAATATTAACAAATTTAAAACCTACCTGAATATAAATAAAAAAAAAAATAAAAAAAAAAAAAAAAAAATGTATTTAATTATTAATAAAGATAAAGAATATCTTTTTGTTTTGTTTCCAGCACTGCAGACAGAACTTCTGCGACTATATGAGGAATCGTATCAAAGATCGCCTATCTCTCCACTAGTGCCTGAAGACGATGCCAACGTCGTGGAAATGTATGTAACACCTGACATGCAACGAATGGATCCCGAACAAAATCCGAATTTTAGACCCATACACATCGAAAGTTACAAAAATATATTTTACAAAGACTTGCAACAATGTAAGAAAATATATGTAACTGGAGATGCTGGTATGGGAAAAACAACTTTTTGTACAAGAATGATTTCTGAATGGTGCGCAGTTCACTCTAAGCAAGTGCCGAGTGAACATCTATCCGAAGACGAACAAACTTTACAGAAATTCCAATTTTTGTTCTACATTTCTCTACGCCACGCATCATCCGATGGAGACATAGAAGAAATGATTAAGAACCAGTTGCTGCAAAGTCCCAGCCATGTCAACCTGTTGTCCACCATTTTAGAGAAAGAATCGGAATCCTGTCTCGTAATTTTAGATGGTCTCGATGAATGGTTGGCACCAAAAGATCAACAACAAAAGTCGCCGATAGTAAGCGAAGGACTACCAGGGAGAAAAGTCATGCATCAGTTCACAGTGATAACAACATCACGTCCATGGAAGCTGGAAGTTTTACGGCTGAAGTCTCGGGAGATCAATCAACTAATACAACTAAACGGAATTGATCCTGAATCCTCTGAAAAACTGATAGACTCTATTGTCAAACTTCTGAATAAAAAGCGTGGCCGCAAGATGTGTAAAGAGGCATTGAAATCTGAATTGGTGTCAAAAAACTTGGAACAATTTAGAACTATACCAGTGTTGTAAATTCAACTTGTGTGCCTATGGCATGATGGAACACCCCTCGGAAACTCACAATGTACGATATACAGTGGCATGATAAACCTGCTGATTGAGCTGGCCGAAAAACGTCTGGCTGAAACTCATGACTTGCCAAGAATAAATCAGGGACAGTCCCAGACACAGAGACAGCTTCCCAAATGTTTTGACAAAAAACAAAAATGTCAAGATTTCAAGCCGCTGTTATTTTCTCTAGGCCAACTGGCCTATGAAACCCTATTCAGTCCTGACCAGGAATCAGCACTCGTTTTTGACAGTCAGGTAGCAGAGCTGCACGGATTGTCGAAAGCCGAGGTATACGTCTGCCTCAAAATAGGAATACTATCCCAGAGTAAGCTGATCAAATATGTTGCAACCCGTATGAAGAGTTTATCATTCCTACACAAGACATTTCAAGAATATTTAGCTGCACTGTTTATTTCAATGAATGATGATCCAACTGACCAAATGAAAATGATTGAAAAGATTTTTACAGCCTGTAACTCGACAGAGAAGATTTTTGAGATGTCAAAGATATTCCTGTTTGTCAGTGGAATGAGCCCTGAGGTTGCATACAAACTATCTAAACATATTCCAGACGACAGCAGTAAACAGAAATATCGAAATTGCATTGACGAAAATTTCTTCAAACGTAAAGAATCACTTGAACACATACAGCAGATCATGATTAACTGTGTTAAGGAGAGTTTGGATAACAACGACGAAAGTGTCAAACTCCAGCTTGAAGATTTCTTCATTACAACCCATTCCACATCACCACCAGTAAAACCTTATCTGACGCAACTGATTCAAGCCAACATCAGCAACATTAAATCTGTATATATAGACAGACATTTACCCACAGATGTCCAAGAGCTTCTTATGGGTGTTAGCTCATTAACAAAGCTTGTCATCACCGTGTACTGTGATGCAAGTAAAGAAACGGTCTATACTCTGGTGAGTAGATCATCAAACGCTCTTACTACCCTTGATTTGTGTTCAACAAAACTCCAAATTCGCGAAGTTCCGCAAGAACAATTTTCCAACATGCTGCAAAATATGATGCACCTGAGAGTTTTCCGAATGGCATACACTGATGTGACACATGCTCAGTTGGAATGTCTGATGGCCTACCTGTCAGCCGCCACACAGATCAGGCAGATATACCTTCACAGTTTCACCTGCCATGACCATAGTGATGACTGCAGTTATCAGTTAGATTTATCGCGCCATCAACAACTGCAACTGCTGAATCTCTATAATATATCAATAGACAAAGTTCTCGTAAATACCACAGAGATGCTGAATTGTCGCATTTGGGATTTATTTAAACCTGGTCTTATGACTTCTTTACTCAAAAGTCTTCGAGGAGCAATGAAACTGGAAAGGTTTAAGATAGGTGGCGACCATGAAATACATCCCGACTCTGTTAACGCTCTTGTAGGTGCTCTGCCGATGCTGGAACATCTTCAATACACAGATGTTAAAGATATAGACTTTGGGGAACAAATAGTGAAACTATCACCCAAGATGAAAGATCTAAAACTAGCGAGACTGTCAAATGTCACAATGACTAGGAAATGCCTGTGCGACTTTGTGGACAGTATCCCAGACTTACCGCATAAAGTAGATATTGAGCTCGTCTACATCAAAGTTATGCCAACAGAGGAGACTGCAAATGCACTGAACTATATCCGAGAATGCCCGAGGTTTAATGTCATGTACGATTCTGAATCTGATGGGAATTATCGTATAAAATTTCACACAAGAATTAATTAAGTTCCATATTTGGCACTTTGTATAGCTGCAAGCTTCTCGGAGCTGTAGATAAGCTGAGTTTTTGAGTATTTATGTCAGATTGACCTTATGATTAGCCAATCAGATTTCAGCCTACAAAATTGCTCAGTATAGACTGCTTCACTGCGCATGTCGCATTTCAGTAAAATGCTGTGGAGCCGTCTACACTGGGTATTGAAAGAGACAATGTCCGTAACTTTTAGCTTATAAAACACAAAATAAATGCGTTGACAAACATAACACACCGACCATTATTGAATATTTACTGAAAAAAAGAAAGAAAAAAAAGATTGTTTGACGGAATTTAATAGCGTACAAATAAATGTAGAGCTACAGATTCGTGGGATTAAACCCACACTAATATTACACTCTCGGGTCAATAGCCGACTTCACTATCAACTGAGCTAAGCCAGCCAGACTTACTATGACTTACTATTTAGAATATCTAATGTCGTAATAATTTCGGTGGAATAGATATTTTCAAAACACATGACAGCGTCCATGATTTTCTTTGTATCTTGATGTAAAACATGCCATTTAGTGCATTTCTTTGAATTTATCGTTCAATCCACAGTAATAACACACAAAGACTATCTTTATTCGGATATATATGTTTTACGTGGATTTTCGTTTGTTCAGTCCACTCGAATGTCATCTGAAGTGCATATGAAACGCGCAATTTCATTGGTTAAATTTAGTTGGATCTTCTCATGAATATTGATTAGATGAAAGGTCGATCTGACGTGATTTCCAAGGCAGTGTCAGATCCTATGGCGGAGAGTCTCAAAGCGTAATTAGGATATGATTTTAATGAGATTGAAATACTCATAACTTTTAAACAGCATGAGTATATCTGTATGTATTGTCCTGTAGAACAATTTATTCCACATTTACATGATGAAAATTGTTCTAAGCATGTTTCTAATACTAAGTTCATACAGTGTTTCTTTTGTTTTTACTGAATTCCATTTATTAAAGTTTTACTACATAACTCGTGTTTATTAAATCATTAATATTAATTATTAAAATAGTTCAAAGTAAATTGTCATTACATATTACAAACTATATATTATATTGCACCAATAATATACTTAAAAATTTGGTAGAATAACGAAGGTAATAGAAATCTTAATTTTTTATTTAATTATATGCAAGTCAAAGTGCCACAGGATTAATATACTGAGGTGCTCATTTTAATGTTGGTTATACAACTCAAGATTGCCACATGTCCCTTTAATCAGAATAGTTATTTCTTTTTTAAAATGTATACTACTCAAAATTTGCTAAAGGATCATTTTTATTCTTCCATATAATTTTATCAGAAATTAATTCGCAATAATGATATTAATTTCATTGATACTTGAACAATTCCACAATTTGAATCAAGTTATGAGATCACATTTATTTCAGCAAGAATTTAGACAGCACAAAAGTGATTCTTAGCTAATTTTGAGTAGCATATTTATTCACATCCATTTTGAAAGCATCAACTATTTAAATAAATTGTTTATCATCGAAACTCCGCGTAATTACGCGATTTGTAAATTCCTCACTCGGCGTGAAAGAGTGAAGTGTGGGGTTCGCGTGAGCTGTACTGTAGGCAATAACAAAAAAAAACATAAATCGTGCCACGTGTAAAGCGACTTCATGCCTTTTATGACCTGTGTAGATCCAGATCAGTCAGTGCAGGCTGATCAGGGTGTATATTGCCTCTGCAATTTATAACTCTCATCTCGCGAAGCCAATCAGTGTTTACCCGGATAAGTCTGTAGGCATTTTTTTATATTTTTTTTTTAAGTATTATGCTAAACTAAACGCCATCAAAAGCTATAAACAGGATAGATGTTAGGTCAGGGGCAACACCGTATTCTCCCTTTAATAAAATAAAGGACGCTTAATGGAAAATCTCAAAAATACTGTTTTATCAACAGATAACATGAATAGAATATAACATACATTTAGGTAAAATGTGTGAAAATCAAGTGACCTGGTACTGTCCCACTCCCAGATGCTTGGGGTCTAGTTTGACAAACTCAGCTAAGGGGTCTAACAGTCTTCTGCCTATCGATACTGTGATATAAAATATGAAACATGATAATTATTCAAGAAACTCAGAATACCATTTTAGACATAGATATATTTTGTAGCTTGATTTTTTATATATATCAAGCTTATTATATGTACACACTCCAACAACTGGAAAATCATTGTATATTCTCAATTTCCAATAAAATAATATTCACGTTAAAAGACATATGGCAATCTTGATTGAACAGTATTTACATATTACCAATTGTGGTTACATTGTGACAATAATAATACACTGAAACCCTAGGAAGAATTATAAAGACAAATTCAAATGTTATTATATTTTAATTAGATGCAAGCATATTTAAAGTAAAAATAATACTGTAACGTATAAATCAAGGTGTCAATTTTAAAGCATACTTTATGCTGTTTGTCGTTTTAAATATATAGAGTTTAACATTGTTGAAGTGATACGGGAAATAATTCCCGAGTGAGAAAGATTCTTGCGATATAGAAACAAGTGCGTTTTCACACGAGTTTCTATATCGCAAGGGGGCGTCCGTGGCCGAGTGGTTAGAGTCTCTGACTTGCAATCACTTGCCCCTCACCACTGTAGGTTCGATCCCTCAGGGGCCTAGGAATCTTTATGTGAGGAAGCTTTATATGGAGAATAAGTGTTTTACCTGCCCCTCGTAAGGATACATCCATGTCCGGCAGTTCTTTCTGGGCCACGTCTGAGACACTGTATATAGACGCACCATTTTCACTGATTATGCTGGAAGCAGAGTAACACTATTCTTTAGACGATTGTGTGCGGTGTCTGTTTGAGGTGAAGAGTTTTCGTCATTTTTAAGGATAATTTAAATTTAAGCTCAATAAACTGTAACTCAGGAGGAATGGAATTTAAAGTTGTTTTTTTGTGTTTTTTTATATGAAAGCAGCATAACAACATTTATTTAGCGATTGTCTTGTCTTATCTGAAAACTTACCAATATTTTAGTTTTGGGAAGGATTTTTGTATGAGGTCTGATACGACAGTCTCCGTTTCCCTGCAAGCTACTCCGTTCCCTATCACTATAACTCCAGCTCTGAAAATAGATCAGTTAAGACATATCAAGATTCTGGGGATATGGATATGTAAAGGATTCTCTTTTTATTACATCTGTGTGGGTGGGGATCTACACACACACACTAGTAGGTCCTCGGATGAGACTAAAACAGAGGTCCTCACACAACTGATCCACCACAAACCACGCAACCAAAATAGTCCAAACCTTTTGACCTACTTTAGGATCTCCATAGATTAATATGCTGGAGGGACTATAAACCTTTAAATGACACACATGAATATATGGAATAAACAGAATAGCCCTCACCAGAAACTCTTTCATGAAATTAATACATAAAAGTAATATTAGAAGAACTTCTAACTGGAATTTAGATCTCACACAATGGTCACATAAATTTCACATACAGTGATATTCGCTTCCAAATGAAGAAATTTATTTGAAAAATTGAATTTGTACCTGTGCTTTATGATGAGATCTTGTAACTGATTTCTTGTAGCTGCTTTGTTTGAAAAGTTGGCATGCATATAGATGACATCTGTATCTAAAACATGACCTGTAAACAGTACAAATATGTTCACATCCAGGTTTATAATTAACCAAAATGCCAAATTTCATAAGATCACCTGTGGACTAATATATATACAGCTGACACCCAATTACCCAGAGTCACTAAATGGAAGTCATGATGGTGTAACAGGTTGTTTTTCCCACCTTGCTCAGAACTTGGGCAAATTTGCTAACACCCTCTCCCACACCTTAGTATGAAACTTTCTGTCTTTCTTTTATATTTATATTTTTTCTTTTATAACTGACAGAAGTTCTGGGCCAGTCCATATCACTTTCTCCAACCCCACTAATAATGTCTAAGGAAACATATTCATGAACAAATGACATTATGTCACAGCATCGACAAGTATATACAGTTTACCGATGGGGTAAATTAAAAGCTATTAAATTGAACATGAGTTTAAAGAGCAAAATTATTCAAACTCATCTAATACTTGGTAATGTACCCCTTGGACCTTCAGGGGTAACTTTTAACTTTTAACCTTTCTTAAATGGAAGTATACAGACTTAAAGATAAATCACTGGAATCGCCAAATTTCTTGTTCAAGATCCTCAACCTACTTAATACCGTTTCTACATGGATAATAATTTGTAATGTATTACCTGTTTTGGAGATGACCGCTACTTTACAGCCTTTAGTAAAGCCAGGATCGATAGCCAGTATAGTACTGCCTTTCAGTGGAGCAGTCAGCAAAAGATTCTTCAAGTTGCTAGAGAACACCAATATAGACTCCTTCTCCGCGGACTTCGTTAGATTAGACCTGCAGGAACAGAAGATTAGATTCACAGGGTAAAAAGTAGTAGTGTTGTTTAACGGCTCCTTCCCTAAAATTAAAAATAGTTATGAAAAATGTAAAAAAACACACTTTTTGTTCCATTTTTTTTTTATTGTCAACTGTTGTTGTTTTTTCATGTTGTACCCCACTAAAACCTAAACTTGTTTTCAGCCCTTACCCACCCCTTCTCAAATCCTGTATCCGCCCCTGATGGCTCATCAATACGTAACTTAGATAAATTAGTCACTCCTGGTGATTGAAAGAGGATGGAGGGGACTCTGAGATCGCTTACTTATTGAAAAGATTCCTCCGAGTTTTTTTTAAAGCTGGAAGCTCCGATTACAATGCATTGCATTAATAGTGTTTGAGTGATTGGAAGAGCAGTGTTCCCAAGCTCCATCTCAAACCTGCAACGGTAAGCAGTAAGAAAGCAAACCCCTAGACCACCAACCCAGGCATCAGTTTATTAGGCAGAAAATGAAGACTTGGATGTGCAACAATTGTGTGCAAAGTATGTTGCTAATATATGCACAAAGAGCCAATCCACACGAAGGGAATTGTGCCTCTGGGGCAATTTTAAGATACATGAGAAAAAGGTACATTTTAGGTAATCTTTCTTCTATAAATATATGTAAAACATAACAATATTGAGAAAGTAAGAGGGAAAGTGTTGTTTACCAAAAACAAAATGTTATTTTTTTTACAAACTCCACCTAATTTTGGCCACAATTTTTCAAAATTGTGCAGCCGCATTTTGCAAAACACAGCTGTAAACATTGCCTGGTTAATACACAGCCAGGAATATTGATTCAGAACGTAATGAAAGGAGTAGACTTATGGTATATCATCAGATGAATGTAAGCTTGTAACAGTGACACTGCAGCTACCATCTGATTATTGCATAAATCAGACATAGGAAAGTTTTACGAGAGCAGGGGTTGCTGAAAATAAAATATAATTATGTATTTCAGCAACTCTTCCTTTTGTAAACCTTTTTTGAATGTTAAGCTTACATCCAAAGTTAGAAGATAATCTGTTAATGCCAATGTTTAAAATACTATGATAGTTTGTTTGTTTGTATGGTATTTTACGTCATTTTCAACTCAACACATGTAAGGTTATATATCACGGTTGATTTTTTTCCGGGTGAAGACCACCCACTTTTCCTGGGTAGAACCAGTACCGTACACCTCCCGCCATCCTTAAGAATCAACACTTCCTCACTTAAAAGTCGAGCTCCCAGTGGGATTCGAACAGTCGAGCTCCCAGTGGGATTCGAACACACAACGGTGAGAGGCGAGAAGGTTTACAATGCAACGTTGTTAAGCACTCGACCACAGAGACGCTTAATACTATGATAGTGGTTTGGTTAGAAGCTGTTATAAACTTAAGCTGAGCATGTATTGCTAAGGTGGTAATTGCTCTGACTTCGATGAAAATAAAGGTTATGAAAAGATGGCTCTAGACAAATCTCTTACAGGGATCCCGTTCAAGATTAGCACCGAACTTGAAAAGTTCTGCGATTTTAGCAATTTGAGGGAAAAATACCCTACTTTTATGCAAAATATTAAGTTGTCTACCTGACGAGTCTACAGATCTGTGGTTGTATTAGTCTGCTGTAGGCATCTTCTATACTTTCTTCAACAACCTGTCTGCACTGAGACATCATGTTTCTATGCATCATTTGCTGTTCACAACATGCCAGCATCTGACTTCGGACAAAGTCGGGTAGGACGATCTTTATGTTCAGGATTTTGTTGTTTTCGCCTCTGTTTAAGGCAAGAACCTACACAAAAATTGGTATAATCACGCATGTATGAACGTGATTTTTTGTCTGTATGTTTAACATTTAACAAAAGTATACTAATTTTGTCTGAAAAGTGTTATTGTGCACAAAAATAGAGCATATCACAAATGTGGTCAACTATAATGTGTGTGCATGCAGTAATAATATACATAGTCCCTTCCCATTTTAGAGTAGAATGGAGTATGTACTTGGTGTGCTAGCTTCCTTATGTTTGATTATATGTGGTCGTTGTGAGGACCTTGGTTATGAAGGGACACATGGCAATCCTGAGGGTATTATTAACACCTTGATTTACTAAAGTAATATTTTGACTTTAAAACTGTTTGCATATAATTAAATAAATTATTATTCTACTGTAGGTTTAAATATATAATTGGTCCAATAAAAGCAACAATAAGTAATAGGCAAAAACAGTTTTAATTTAAAGTAATCAAAAAACTCAGATAATGATTTTCAAATATGTAAGTTATGTGGAAGGACTAATAGGATACTGCAACTTTTAAGAAAATCAAGATTGCCAAGTGCTCCTTTAAGTCTCATCTGCATGAATAATTAGTTTTTTTTGAGAATTTTGATCCACAACTTTCTCAGTGAGGCTCAAACTAAGGACCTCTGAATCGTTAAGCCAGCTTGCAGACTGTCCTATGGATCAAACAAGAATTCTGGATCACAAGCCAACTCACTAACTTACAAACTGGTCAAAATAACAACCACTGGATCACAAGCCAACTCACTAACTTACAAACTGGTCAAAGTAACAACCACTGGTTCACAAGCCAACTCGCTAACTTACAAACTGGTCAAAGTAACAACCACTGGATCATAAGCCAGCTAACTAACTGGCCTATTGCACCCAATAAGTTTTTAAAGATTATACTGATTGTTTTGCCTTCAATATGCCACACACTGAAGTTGGCTCCAGTAACACTAGTAACATGCTTGAAAATCATCATATTTGATCCAAGGATTTTCCTTGTTAAATCTTACTTGTGAGGAATTGAATTGAATGTTGTTTAACGGCTCATCAACACAGTATTTGTTATTTAGAGCTGCCTCAGAGAGAGGGGAAGGATACATAGGAATCCGGAAACCTGCCCTACTCGTATTATCGAATAGATTCCTATGGTTCTTCAACGTGCTCGGAGGATAGACCGATACACAGGATCGCCGGGTTTACGTCCCCATCTGACGGACGGGGCTAAGGGAAAGTGTCTTTCCCAAAAACACACCGACGGAACTCAGTGGCACCATGGAGGATTGAACTATATAGTGGCTTAAAACTTTAAATTTTCACTGTCTTCATTTCGGTATAAAAGTCAAACTCGAATATTTTAATTTTAAACTTTTAACAGTTTACCTGATGTGGTTGAATGCGGTTCAGACTGAACTGGTTGTCAAAGTAGTTCTGATATTTGTGAGCTGGTTCTGCTTTCACTCCAGGCTTTGGGTCTACTTTAGCCTTAGATTGGGTGGAGTGTAGGTATATCCTGGGGCATTTACTTCTGTAAAATAATAAGATTGTGTGCTGGCTATTTGTAGAGGAACAAGAGCATACATACTTTCTCAGAAGCAATTAAGTTAGTTGGTTTAATTTCAACACCCTGGTGAAAATAATAACACTAAAATGAAGTAAACTTGACTATATTTTAAAACCTGCATTCTAACGCACTTGCCAAACCTGCATTCTGATTGGCTGACCTTCAAACATTTGCGACTATTAAATAGTGTATAACCCATAGCAATGTGACGTTCAAGCATCAAAAACATGAGCTCATTACGTTTTATTTCAATGCGTTTGGGCATCAAACTGTCAAAAACAATGAAATGCTTTAGAAAAGGATTAACTAGTATTGAAAAATTTATTTTGCGATGGTATGTCAGTCGTTTAATGGTTGCAAATTGTGTTTAACGGCTCTGCTAACGCGTCACCATTACACAAAATTTGCAACCATTAAACGACCGATATACCATTGCAGAAGTCAACATTTCAATACAGTTAACCCTACATTAACTCCTCATAATCAAATGTCTTGCTACACTGCTTCAACACACACATACATATATAGAATAATACACTCCTTAACACCTTACCAATTAATGACCTATGAGATTCTAGGTCAAGGTAATCTGTGAAACTCCTCTATGATATTCAGCTGCATCACACAAGATTGTGTATCTTTGAGAATGTAAGATGAATGCTGCAAATTTATCTTCTTATAAATAAAATGAATGTCTAACAATTTGGAAATTTCCTTACAAAGCTCTGACTTTCTCCATGACTTTGGTGTCTTTGTGTACAATATCAGCTATTATATGTTTCACTCCCTCCATTATCTTCTCAACACTCGACAAACCTGCAAACACAATTGTTTATTCATAAACAGTACGCCGTATAAAATACATTGTATGACATGATACAGATTCACAGTTTATAGTTGGCCACTCACCATCTCTTACCTCACTTACTGGTTCCTTTCTACATGCATCCTATCCCCTTCTCTCCCCAGCATTGTTATTACATTCCTCCCAGCCCTCTCACTCATGGCCTATCTACAAAAACTCTATTTAAGTTTACATTTACTGGTTAAATATCAAACAAGAGCACTGCCTAGCAGGGCATATATGCCCGTCATTATCAAAGTTAAGTTCCAGGTTAAACCTTTTTTCAAAGAGGAATAATTCAAAACATATGAACCAGAGAGTTATGTGCCTTTATCAGATGTATTCATTGGATCGTGTCGAAGATGGATCGTGTCGAAGATGTTTACGAAGTTTCATTGTTGCAGACATTATAATTTGAAAGTTATTAGCCACAATCAGGTAAAAGTTAACAGGCAGCTGGACGGACGGACAGATGGAAAACACCACGGTATAATATGTCCCTATGGACGTATAAAAATCAAAGCTGTATTAACAACTTTTACAGCAGTTTTAAGGAATCTGGTACAAAAGAATATGGAAATATTTTTGTTTAGAAAGCATCGAAAAACAATATTGTCGAATTTCATGAAAATATTTCACATAACACGGAGATGACATTTTTCACCTATCATTTACTGTTGATATGTGTATGCCTGACAACAGACAACACCTGGTAGGAAGACCTTTTCAGCCAGAATTTTGTTATACATGAAAAAGAGTTTTCTTGGTCTGCTAAAAGGCACACAGTTTTTTATCCCCATATCAAAAACAGAGTTTTTTTTTTTTAAAATTCAACATACCTTCTTCATCTTTGTTGATATAACTAGGAGCCTCCGCGAGACTGCCATGTCCATCGAGAAACTTCATAGCAAAAGGCTCCAAGCCTAAAGCCTTTGCACGTTCCGCTAAACTTCCTTTGTGCCCCGGTTTAAATGGGGCAAACTATATAAAAAAAGAAAATGCAATTTGGTTGAGTAACTGTTGTAAACTTATACATTATTTTATTATATAAATATAAATATACATATTATATACAAATAATGTACAAGTTTACAACATATTATGGCATCACAATACTCCAACTAAAACAAGTAAACACCAACAGTGGTGCGAATGCCGGATTGCGAATTCAACATTTTACTGAAAAATCTAAGTAAAAAGTGGGGATTATTCAGGTAACATATATGACAGTGGTGTTGTCATATAACATGTATAATGATAATGAACATGTGTGCCAAGTTTCAAAGCTTTCCTACTATTCGTTTTTGAGAAATGAGGAAAAACAAAAACTTTTAACCAAAACCTTTAATAAAAACGTCAAAACGGATAGACGGACTGACAGACGGACAGAAATAGTATTTTAATGCTACTAGTTCAAAATCTTTCAATGTGAGATTCAAGCGATCAAAATCAATGAAATGAAATCAACGTTATTAAATGGCTAATCAAAACATTATAGGTTATTTAGAGCCACCCCAAAGAGGGAGAAAGGACAAATAGTGATCTGGGAACCTGCCCTACTCTTACTAACAAATATAGTTCTGTAACATGCAAGAGGGAAAGTCTCCGATACAAGGGCCTGCCCGGTTTACGTCCTCTTCTGACTGATGAGGCTAAGAGAAAGTGTTTTGCCCAAGAACACACCGACGAAACTCAGTGGTGCTGGTATGCTGAACATGGGTTCACCAGATTTCAAGTCCTGTTTGCTATCCAATGGGCCATGCCAGCCCTTAAACAATTGAAGGAAATGGCTGCTAGTGAATAAAAGACCTTGAGAAAATATGTCATACACATTGCATATATATTATAATTTGTGAAATAAAAACCCTCATGAAAATAAGCCATTTTACAGTATAGCAATAGTGACTTTCTACCTTTTATTTATATAAATGACATCTTTGGGCCAAAAAAAAAAGATGTGTTTCCTATTCCATGCTCTGAAAAAATAGGGTCGGTAGGTAGGCATTTCTTTCTACATGTATTTATCTCATAAACCCCGTACAAGTTGATGATACAGCTGAAGGTTTCTCTGTGATGTCAGTTTACCTCGATATATTGTGATAAATCATTGTTCAGAACAAAAAAACAAAAAAAAAAAAATTATATTTAAAAAAAATATTTTCATAAAAAGTTTTAGGGTCGGCACCTTAAAAATAGTGTCGGTCGGGCCACCGGAAACACAGGTTTTTTTTTTTTGGCCTTACCTAGAAATTGGTTGTAAAATGCATGACTGATCTAGCATCAATGCTCAATGCCTAGAATTATAATCTGCCACAATGAATACTTACTCAAGTTCTTATACTCACCAAGCATTCCACTTCTGTCATGGTTTGTGCATTACCCAGTGCATTATTCAAGGCTCTTGTCATCTTTCCCTGCTGCTCTATTGTGGCTTTCACAGATGCTACCTTGTTTTCAACAGCCCTAAAATGGGGAAGTAATACCATTCATTTAATAGTTAAGTGTATGAGCCTTCGATACTAGTGGTGCGCGGTATTACTGATATACCAGTATATTATGATACAAGTAAGTTATCAATAATATGTATTATAATATGCTCTGCCTGTACCGATATGCTCGGTATTGCCCATAAAAGGCCATGATCGGGCAGTGAAAAGTCATTTGTTGTTGCAAAAAGTCAGTGACAAATGTTTATTTTTAGATTATTTATTTTAAGATCAGACCAATTCTACTGTGATGTCGTGTATTTATAGCAGGTTACCATACGCTATCAAGTACAGCAGGCTCCGGAGCGTATCATTAAAACACCATCACATACTTTCATACATTCATAGATAGAAAAATATATATAAATGAAAAAGAAAAAACATTCTTTGAATGTAGTGGTACCTGAGTTCCTGCAGTAGAGTGCATGCATCTCTAATCTTGTGTACCTCCATTCCATCAGTCTGTTCCTTCCTGTATCTGGCAATGAACGGGATGGTACAGCCTTCGTCCAACAGTTTGACAACATTTTTTGACACCCTATCTGTTATATCCAGGTTAAAACTGATCACATAATGGACCTCCCATGACATGCCCGATACACTGGATGTAGGCTTAGGGTCAGCTGGTGCATTAGCACTAGAGAGAGACTGAAGTTCAGCTTGAGAATTTGCACTAGATTGAGGTTTAGGTTGAGCTTTAACACTTCCACGAGATCGAGGTTTAGACTCAGCTTTAACACTTGCCCTAGATCGGGGTTTAGGTTCAGTTTTAACACTTGCACTAGATCGAGGTTTAGTTTCAGTTTTAATACTTGCACTAGAGCGGGGTTTAGGTTCAGCTTTAATCGTATTTGTTTTCTTCTTTGGAGACTCAGGTTCTTCTTTAATTGTAGCTGTCTCATGCTTTAGTTTTGGCTCAGTTTTAAATTTCTTCTTAGGGGGAGATGTATCTTCAAAATTATTATCAGTCTCCGACTTGATTACTCTTTTTAAGGTTTTCATCTCCATTTTCCTGAAATATTTAAAGAGAATGTAGCGACACAGCCAAATGGTCTCTTTTATTGAGAGATCTGAAAAACTTGCAAAAAGTTGAATGAATTATCAAAATCAGATGATAAACAAAAAATATATGACCATTTGAAGGTTGTTCTAAAATTGATATGGGAGCCGCCATATTGAAAACTATGATGTCATAGTTCCATATGACCATATATGGAATATTGTTAAGCAAAGCAAATCACTGCAAACTCCTTAACTAGTCATATAAAGAACTACTGCCATTTGTTAATAGTTATACATATTCTTCAAACAGTTACTTTAATTGTTTTTGCTATAAATGAGTAAATTTTCATATTTATCAATTTTTCCTATATGGTCATTTAGAACTGTGATGTCATAGCTCTAAAAATGGCGACTTTCATATCCGATTCTACAGAACCTTCAAACGATCTTATCTTCTTTGTTTATCATCCGATTTTGATAATTCTTACACCCTTTTCTAAGTTTTTCAGAACTCTCAATAACAAAGACTGTTTGTCTGTGTCGCTATATTCCCTTTAACATGCTGTTAAAAGTTTTTAATATGTTGACATATATGTTTACATACTTTGACACAAGCTTTATTAATAAGAGTACTGAAAAACTTGGAAAATGGCTAAAGATTGTCAAATCGAATGACAAACAAAGAAATGACTATTTGAAGATTCTTCTAAAAGTGACGGAAGCTGCCATATTAGAATCTATATATATGACTAAAACTGATATTGTAGCTGCCAAATTTCAACCTATCTTAATAAAACTGATGCGGTAGCTGCCATATTAGAACCTATCTTACTAAAACTGATGAGGAAGCTGCCATATTAGATATCTTATTAAAACTGATATGGAAGCTGCCATGTTAGAACCTATCTTACTAAAAGTGATATGGAAGTTGCCATATTAGAACATACATGTATCTAACTAAAACTGACATGGAAGCTGCCATATTAGAATGTATCTAACTAAAACTGACATGGAAGCTGCCATATTAGAATGTATCTAACTAAAACTGACATGGAAGCTGTTAGAACCTATCTAACTAAAACTGATATGGAAGCTGCTATATTAGAACCTATCTTACTAAAACTGATATGGTAGCTGCCATCTTAGATATATTATTAACTGATATGGAAGCTGCCATGTTAGAACCTATCTTACTAAAACTGATGAGGAAGCTGCCATATTAGATACCTTATTAAACTGATATGGAAGCTGCCATGTTAGAACCTATCTTACTAAAACTGATATGGAAGATGCCATATTAGAGCATACATGTATCTAACTAAAACTGACATGGAAGCTGCCATATTAGAATGTATCTAACTAAAACTGACATGGAAGCTGCCATATTAGAACCTATCTAACTAAAACTGACATGGAAGCTGCCATATTAGAATGTATCTAACTAAAACTGACATGGAAGCTGCCATATTAGAATGTATCTAACTAAAACTGACATGGAAGCTGCCATATTAGAATGTATCTAACTAAAACTGACATGGAAGCTGTTAGAACCTATCTAACTAAAACTGATATGGAAGCTGCTATATTAGAACCTATCTTACTAAAACTGATATGGTAGCTGCCATCTTAGATATATTATTAACTGATATGGAAGCTGCCATGTTAGAACCTATCTTACTAAAACTGATGAGGAAGCTGCCATATTAGATACCTTATTAAACTGATATGGAAGCTGCCATGTTAGAACCTATCTTACTAAAACTGACATGGAAGCTGCCATATTAGAATGTATCTAACTAAAACTGACATGGAAGCTGCCATATTAGAACCTATCTAACTAAAACTGACATGGAAGCTGTTAGAGCGTATCTAACTAAAACTGATATGGAAGCTGCTATATTAGAATGTATCTAACTAAAACTGACATGGCAGATGTTAGAACGTATCTAACTAAAACTGATATGGAAGCTGCTATATTAGAATGTATCTAACTAAAACTGACATGGCAGATGTTAGAATGTATCTAACTAAAACTGACATGGAAGCTGCCATATGAGAACCTATCTTACTTAAACTGATATGGAAGCTGCTATATTAGAACCTATCTTACTAAAACTGTCATGGAAGCTGTTAGAACGTATCTAACTAAAACGTATATGGAAGCTGCTATATAAGAACGTATCTAACTAAAACTGACATGGAAGCTGTTAGAACATATCTAACTAAAACTGATATGGAAGCTGCCATATTAGAACCTATCTAACTAAAACTGACATGGAAGCTGTTAGAACCTATCTAACTAAAACTGATATGGAAGCTGCTATATTAGAACCTATCTTACTAAAACTGATATGGAAGCTGCTTTATTAGAACCTATCTTACTAAAACTGATATGGTAGCTGCCATATTAGATATCTTATTAACTGATATGGAAGCTGCCATGTTTAATAGAACCTATCTTACTAAAACTGATATGGAAGATGCCATATTAGAACATATCTAACTTAAACTGACATGGAAGCTGCCATATTAGAATGTATCTAACTAAAACTGATATGGAAGCTACTATATTAGAACCTATCTAACTAAAACTGACATGAAAGCTGATAGAACGTATCTAACTAAAACTGATATGGAAGCTGCTGTATTAGAACCTATCTAACTAAAACTGATATGGAAGCTGCCATATGAGAACCTATCTTACTAAAACTGACTTGGAAGCTGCCATATTAGAACATATCTTACTAAAACTGACATGGAAGCTGCCATATTAGAACCTAGCTAACTAAAACTGACATGGAAGCTGCCATATTAGAACCTATCTTAACTTAAACTGATATGGGAGCTGCTATATTAGAACCTATTCTACTAAAACTGACTGTCCATGTTTCAGCAGACATATTTTTATTGAATATTTTAAAACCTTTCGAAATATTTCACGCTGTGTCGTTCCATATTTGGCAACTTTGCCCACAACTGACACAAAAAACAACATTAACTGAAAATTGTCAGGTGTGCGTAGGGCTGGGTTAAGTTTCCAAATACACAGTGCGAAATATTTCGAAAGGCTCTATGGTATCACAGACTGTCAGGAGACGAAATATATTTTACTGTATACTCGTCCTACAGGACGAGTGGCATTGACATGTTACTCGCCCTTATAGGATGTTGACTCGTCCTGCTCTCATTGTAAAAGTTCATAAGTCAAAGTAGTCAGAAACCATCATTTAACACTATTATATATAAAAATGAAAAAAAGGGAAACATCATAATGTGTTGTTTTTTTCCTTTATATAAATCATTGAAAATTATGAAATTATTGACCAGTATTATAGATGACTATATTCTATAGTTTACTAGTCTGCTCATGGCCATTACAGTTACTCTGGCATGGTATATATTTTTGCCCTTTTCCCAGGGATGGAAACTAACTTTTAAAGCATGGTTGCCCAAACGGGCAACCATCTTCTGGATTTTGGTTGCCCAGCTGAAAATGTATGAGCCCAGATTTTCTGTATTTTTCTTTTTGACACACTAACAAACACATTAACAAACATGATTTTAACAAATTTGCTTTATTTAGGCCAAACAAAATAATAGGTGTGTTTCCTATTGCATGCTCTAGGGTCGGTAGGTAGGCATATTTATATTCTATAGTTCACTACAGTCTGATCATGGCCATTACAGTTACTCTGGCATGGTATATATTTCACCCTTTTCCTGTGAAAAATTCCCCTCTTAAAAAATATATATATATATATATATATCAGGGGTCACGCGATTAGACTGACTTCGCTTTTTTATTCATGTGGGGCGGAATTTGAGCCGCCGTCATTTTCGGCAAATTCGGATCAATTTCGGCAATTTCAAATGTGATTAACCCCATAATAAACAAAAGCCTCTAAAATACACAATCAGCGTGTGTATCACACGTACCTTATTTAATCCCATTACCATTAAATAACAACGCGACTCTTATCTAATCAGGGCAATAGCCTAATTATCGATCTTTATCGGCTTGCCTTAGGCGAGATGAGAATATCAACCGCCATGTTTGCTCGTTAGGCGATCACGTGATTAGATCATGTGGGGAATCATGTGCGCATTCTATTTAAGTAAACCAATCAAAGCTGTCGTATTTTTTCGTTTGATGAATAATTAAAAATCGTACTACAAAACACTGCGCAAGGGCGGGGTTATGATTATGATTGACAACAAGATACCTTGAAAAATCTCCCACGATAAATAAATTTAAAAGACGGTGTATATAAATTATATGATTGACATCGGCAAAGTTAATTGTAAAGAATCTTTAATAAGCAAAACTTTGATTGTGTGTTTTATTGAGGCTAATTATGAAATAAAGAAATGTGTTTGGTATAAAGAGAGTTTGTTTGTGATTGTTTTATTGACGAGAGAAATCAGTGGAAATGTATTGTATTCTACCATTAGACATAGATATCAATAACGTATGTTACTCAATGCGGGCATGAATGAAAACTAAGTTTGGGGTAATTATCGAATAATTAGTATTTTTCAATAAAAATGAAACGAAGGTGGGGGGTTGAGGCGTGTGTGTGTGTGGGGGTGGGTGGGTGGGTGGGTGGGGGTCAAGACAGATAGGATTTTTGGCACTGTTCACTTTGAAGTTTGTAAGGCCGTGGGAAAATAATAATAATAATAACAAAATGATAATAATAATACATGCTATATTAGTATTATGCATTATTTAGTCGATATTTAATCGTCCGTCTCATGTCGATCGACCTCAAGTCTCCCTATTTTGAAAAACTTCTCCCTGTTTTGACTGGAGGGAGAAGTGACTTCTCCCTATTTCTGGAGTCTGGCTTGACCCCTGATATATCAGAAAATGTTAAACTACAATACAGGAAAACAGCACACTTTTTGCAATTCCCCTTCCTGAAGGCCCAGGCCCCAGTCACCTAAAAGCTGACTAGTGCCCTTAAAGATTCCCACGTGAAAGTGTTATTTGTATAACATCAAATACCATTACGTTCGCGCTCCGTGAAATTAGAACGGGAGCCGCATTTTAGAATGTCCCAAAACGGAAATGCGTCAATTTCCCAATATTCGGTTGACTTTAATTGCATTTTATCGTTGAATAAACAGAGTTGCGACTATTTACTGCATTTAATCGCTTAATAAACTATGTAAGAAATATTTTCTTTGTTGTTGTTTTCTACAGAAATGTTATTCGTCGCGCATTGACAAATAATGCCGAAGAAATCGACCTTAGCTTGTCGAAAAAGCTAGTCGTCCGGGCGGACTACCAACTTATGAAATCTACTCGCCCAGCTTGAAATTTAGTTGTCCCGGGCGAACGGGCAACCGTTAGTTTCCATCCCTGTTTTCCTGTGAAAAATTCCCCTTAATTTGTTTTTATATATTTACACAAAATGTTAAACTCCAATACAAGAAAACAGCATACTTTTTGCAATTCCCCTTCCTGAAGGCCCTGGTCCCAGTCACCTTTTTGATTAAAAGGTGACTGGGACTTTTAGGTGACTAGTACCCTTAAAGATTTCCCCCTGAAAGGGTTATTTGTATAACATTCAATACCGTAACATTCGGCGCTCCGTGAAATTAGAACGGCAGCCGCATTTTAGAATGTTCCAAAACAGAAATGCGTCAATTTCCCAATATCCGGTTGACTTAAATTGCATTTTATCGCTGAATAAACAGAGTTGCGACTATTTACTGCATTTAATCGCTTAATAAACTATGTAAGCACTATTGTTGTTGTTTTTTCAACTGAAATGTTACTCGTCCTCTCGGACGACTGATTCATGGGTTTCACTCGTCCGGATTCGAATTTCACTCGTCAATACGAGCGGCAAATCAACAAGCCCGTCGGGCTTGTGTTCTTGAATATTGGACAAGCCCGGCAGGCATTTTACCAGTCTCGGGCTTGCGCTAATTTCGACCACTGCATGGTAGGGATCTATAGGATGGGGATATGACACCACAGTACTAACACTGTTATGTACTGTAATAACTTGTCGTCCAGGTAAGGCTATCGATTATACAATGCAGTTACCGATTTTTAGTAGGCTTATCGTGACGGGTAGCGAGAGACCTGCGGTGCGGCACACCTATTTACATTGCAAACATATATTATATATCCATCTTTAACTGGATTATTATATATTTTATATCACCAAAAAGCCAAATAAATAACTTTATGAATGATGTAATTTTATTCCAAATAATGGTTAGATAAATAGGCAATATCTCGAGAAAGAAACGAAATAAAACACATTTTTTGGTTTCTTAACGAGTTTACACAAATAACCGTGCGTCTTTTTTTGGTCATGGTACAGATGTTATTAAATAAATATGTAAATGATGTATACATGTATGATGAGAAAGCCAAACAAATCATCTTCCTAGTGACGCTATTTATTTTGAATAACGATTAATTAAATGAGAGAGATCGCAAGTTGGAAAAAGTTTCTCACCCTATTTTTGTTTTGTCAAAGCAATTTTGCAATCACCGTGCTAATTACCGGTAATGCTTTTTGTCGCTGTATAAAAAATATTTAATTACTATTTAAATGATTGTCAAATAAATAATCTTCATCGTGATGGTGTTGATGCTTTTTCAAACAAAGAAAATCTTGATTCGGCAAACAAAATATAATGCAAAAAAATCTTGTTTTAACAACTGGCAACATCTCGAGTTGATTAAAATTTAAAACAATTTTAGTTACATTGTGCTAATTCGTTTGCATAGTGTGAAATAAAAAATCTTGTGTTTACTGTATTCTTTTCCCTACATATCAAGTGGGGTTTGTGTGATCATTTTCAAATCAAAATTAGTAATTGTAGAATTTGTTGTATGCATAATAATGCTCTCATGTTGCCTGAGATTGTACCTGATAAAATATTGTTCTGTTCTGTTCTGTTCTTGTCACAACTAACAATTGTTGCCTGAGATTGTACATAATAAAACAGTGTTCCCATTCACGCACATATGTGCGTGAATCACGCATGAAAACAAAAAATCACGCACAGAAAACTGACCTCGTACGTGCATGCATGCACAGAAAAAAAATAAAAAAAATGTCAACTTGAATATTACACTGTGCTGTGTATTGTAATGCCTTCAGTAGCAAATAAAGTATGTTGAAAGGTTTAAAAATCTTAAAAAATCATAGTGTACCCCTAAATTTGTAGTGTACCCCCAAAATTTAACAGTAAATGAAAAAGTCAGTGGGAACACTGATAAAAGATTGTTCTGTTCTGTTCTGTTCTGTTCTTGTCAACACTAACAATTGTTGCCTGAGATTGTACATAATAAAAGAGTGTTCTGTTCTGTTCTGTTCTTGTCATTACTAACAATTGAGAATAAACACACAATCACATATAAATAAAAATAAAACCGACAAATGTGTAAATGATAATTCGAACAATGCATTTATTATTATTTGTTTTTTCGCGGTTTTAAAGTCATCTAATTTACAAACTTTTAATTAGCTTTTCACAGACTCGAAATGTAATTATTCAAAATTTAAATTCACTATTAAAATCGTCTGAATGATTGTAAAGTGTTCTCATTTCAAAGTTGTAATATTACATAACATCCTGTCATAAAGTTTGGTGACCCACGCACACACTAATTTACAATAACCACAAGGACACATGGTAGGCTAGTGAACAATACCCCATGGTGCGAGATCGAGTCCTGGGGATCCTTTATAACAAATTAAAGATTAAGATGTACATAGATCGCCATTTTTCCAATAAAAAATCTCAAAATGGCAAGTTTAAAAATTACATTTTTCTTACCATAAAAGTCATAACCCACTTAAAAACTACAGTAAACACTATTTCAGAATGTATTTTATTACTTGCAATCATCGACAGGTACTATTAAAGTGAAAAAAAGAAGTTTAACCCTGTAAAAAAAATGAACATGATTGTCCAGGGCTTTTTTTTAACAAGAGGTCAATGACCTTGAAGCTCTACTGATTGATTTTGATTTCAGGAAGTAGTCGCTACAGACTTGTTTTTTGAAAATCTATTTTTAACCGTGGCGGCCATCTTGAAATTCCGGCCAACCTGAAATTTTGCTAGGATCAATTAGACATTAAGAGCAACATTCCTGTGAAGTTTCATGAAAATCCGTCAAGTAGTTTCAGAGGAGTAGTCGCTACAAGTTTTAATAATATAACTCGATGTAAACAAAGATGGCCGCTGGTAGCCATGTTTAACGTCAAATCAAAACGATTTTCGACAAGGACCAACATCATGTCATACTGATCATTTTAGAAAAAGTCCCATATCAATATCTCTAATAGTTTTGAAGAAGTAGTCGCTACAAACTTATTTATTTTAAATCTATTTTTAGCTGTGGCGGCCATCTTGAATTTCCGGTCGACCAGAAATTTTTCTAGGATCAATTAGACATCAAGAGCAACATTCCTGTGAAGTTTCATGAACATCCGTCAAGTAGTTTCAGAGGAGTAGTCGCTACAAGTTTTTACTATATAACTCCATGTAACCAAAGATGGCCACTGGCAGCCATGTTTAACGTCGAATCAAAATAATTTTCCACAAGGATCAACATCATGTCATGTTGATCATTTTAGAAAAAGTCCCATATCAATATCACTTATAGTTTTCAAGAAGTAGTCGCTACAAACCTCCTTTTTAAAAATCTATATTTAGTTGTGACGGCCATCTTGAATTTCTGGCAGATCTGAAATTTTGCTAGGATCAATTAGACATCAAGAGCAACATTCCTGTGAAGTTTCATGACAATCCGTCAAGTAGTTTCAGAGGAGTAGTCGCTACAAGTTTTTACTATATAACTCTATGTAAACAAAGATGGCCGCTGGCAGCCATGTTTAACGTTGAATCAAAACGATTTTTGACAAGGATCAACATCATGTCATGCTGATCATTTTAGAAAAAGTCCCATATCAATATCACTTATAGTTTTCAAGAAGTAGTCGCTACAAACTTGTATTTTAAAACTCTATTTTTAGCTTTGGCAGCCATCTTGGATTTCACATCAACATGAATTTTTGCTAGGATCAACTAGACTTTGTGGGCAACAATTCTGTAAAGTTTCATGAATATCCATCCAGTAGTTTCAAAGGAGTTGTCGCCACAAATAAAAGTTTACGGACAGACGGACGCCGCACCACGGCATAAGCTCTGCTGATCTCTGATCAGTAGAGCTAAAAATGGACAAGTTAAAACGTTTTGTTTTGTTGAAACCCATTTAACAAGAGGTCAATGACCTTGAAGCTTTACTGATTGATTTTGATTTCAGGAAGTAGTCGCTACAGACTTGTTTTTTGAAAATCTATTTTTAACCGTGGCGGCCATCTTGAATTTCCGGCCAACCTGAAATTTCGCTAGGATCAATTAGACATTAAGAGCAACATTCCTGTGAAGTTTCATGAAAATCCGTCAAGTAGTTTCAGAGGAGTAGTCGCTACAAGTTTTCATTATATAACTCTATGTAAACAAAGATGGCTGCTGGTAGCCATGTTTAACGTCAAATCAAAACGATTTTCGACAAGGACCAACATCATGTCATACTGATCATTTAAGAAAAAGTCCCATATCAATATCTCTTATAGTTTTGAAGAAGTAGTCGGTACAAACTTATTTATTTTAAATCTATTTTTAGCTGTGGCGACCATCTTGAATTTCCGGCCGCATGAAATTTTTCTAGGATCAACTAGACATCAAGAGCAACATTGCTGTGAAGTTTCATGAACATCCGTCAAGTAGTTTCAGAGGAGTAGTCGCTACAAGTTTTTACTATATAACTCTATGTAACCAAAGATGGCCACTGGCAGCCATGTTTAACGTCGAATCAAAATAATTTTCCACAAGGATCAACATCATGTCATGCTGATCATTTTAGAAAAAGTCCCATATCAATATCACTTATAGTTTTGAAGCAGGGTTCTCCACAGGCCATTTAAGCATAGCGGAGCCGCTGCGCTTGACTTCCAAAATCTTACATCCCGCGGTGCCTAAACTGCGCCCCTATGCTTAAAAACCAGAGCGCGGTGCTTTGATCTGAAGGCAAACACCGCCTTTAAAAATCCTTATGCGCACCGTACACAAATTCATAAACTCGCGTCAAACAATACACACAAGTAACACGTGACTGATCTATGCAGTATGCAGAATGTGCGATAACACGCTGTGTGATTAGTGGATTGTTGACAACAAATTGCAATTATCACGAGTTGATTGGATTATGTCGGGTTGTTGTGAATTAATCAGTAATTGGGAGATAATTGGGATGGGAGAATGTAACTTAAAGCGGTTGAACTGGAAAGTTTGTTAATATTGGCAGTTTGTGTATCGGCTTACGTGTAGGCCTATTGACTATTGTTCAAGACGGAAATGAAAGATGTGATGTGCAAGAGTTTGTTTGTTTTGCGCAAGTAAGTATAATTGTTTTGATTGTCATTTGATTTAAGTTTGTGCGTTAATAAATAAAATAAATAGCAATTTTGGGATAATATCTGGTCATTTGAAAAAAGAAAAGAAGAAATGAAGGTAGTTTATTTATCTTTTACTTCAAAGCTTGTCAATATTTTGAAAACAAAAATACTAGAAATTACTTACAAAATAAAACAAAAATAATTCAGTTATTACTATTATTAAGCGTGTTGGTCTATTATATATTTATAATATATTAAATTATTTATATATGTTTCTTCAGACCTTGGCCCGCCACTTTAACCAGGATGAAGATTCAATGATGATCGAGTGGAGACAAGTGAGGGAGGTTACAAAGAATGACAGAGAGCTACAGGAGTCTCACCCCAACTTGTACAATATTGCAGCTGTTGGTCTGCTTCTTCCAACATCAACAGCAGATTGAATTAAGACAGCACAGGTCAACTCTGTGTAACAGAGTTCTCAATGCACTGCTGGCAGTAACAATGCAGGGCCCACCTCCATCAGTTTGAATATGACAGGGCAGTGGAAGAATGGCACATGGCCAGACCTAGAAGGTCAAGCATCTGAAAAGGAACTGCTAGCTAATATGTACAAGTCAAGACATTGAATGGGCTAACTTGTGTTGGATTTATTTGAGTGCTAAGGTTATATTTTTTAAGTATTATCAAATGTGGTGTTTTATTTCCGAGGATGAATATTGTGTAGTTGATGGTATTATATGTGTGCATGATGTGTTGATGTATATGTTGTATTATTGTGTATAAACTTATAATAAATCTTTGTATGTTTTCTTCTTCATTGTGTATTAAAACACGGATTATTTATTATTCTTTATTGTATGTATTTCAGATGCTGCATGTTGTGTTGATGTGTGTTGTATTATTGTGTATGTATTATTGTGTATGAACTTATTTTAGTTAATATTTTTATGAGTTTTTTTTTTAAATAAAAGTCTTAAAACATGGATTATTTATTATATTGTTTATTATCATAAATATATAATTATATATGGCTTCCTACCATCACTTATATCACACAAAAGAGTGCCTCACCGTCAATACAGGCAGTTACTAAAAGCCAAAAAAATCGAACACAGGAGGGGGTTTCCCCCTCCCGTACCCTCCCCCAGCATGCGCTAAATGCCACTATGCTTGAAATTAATCCTGTGGAGAACCCTGTGAAGAAGTAGTCGCTACAAACTTCCTTTTTAAAAATCTATTTTTAGCTGTGACGGCCATCTTGAATTTCTGGCAGATCTGAAATTTTGCTAGGATCAATTAGACATCAAGAGCAACATTCCTGTGAAGTTTCATGACAATCCTTCAAGTAGTTTCAGAGGAGTAGTCGCTACAAGTTTTTACTATATAACTCTATGTAAACAAAGATGGCCGCTGGCAGCCATGTTTAACGTTGAATCTAAACGATTTTTGACAAGGATCAACATCATGTCATGCTGATCATATTAGAAAAAGTCCCATATCAATATCACTTATAGTTTTCAAGAAGTAGTCGCTACAAACTTGTATTTTAAAACTCTATTTTTAGCTTTGGCGGCCATCTTGGATTTCACATCAACATGAATTTTTGCTAGGATCAACTAGACTTTATGGGCAACATTTCTGTAAAGTTTCATGAATATCCATCCAGTAGTTTCAGAGGAGTTGTCACTACAAATAAAAGTTTACGGACAGACGGACGCTGACGCTGATCAGTAGAGCTAAAAACTACAGCAAACACTATTCAGGGTTCGACACTAGCGCAGGACTACTGGCCCGAGCCCACCTGATTTTCGGAAGGACCATCACTTTCTTAAAGATTAGTGGCCCATCGGGCCTGTTATTTTAAATTATGGACATTAAAAATATACATGATGTATATTCATCTCATGTAGAAGATTATACATATAGGACCGTCGATCGTTCGCATGACTGACTTTGTGTAACGGGTTAAAAATGTGGAAAATTCTCAGAAATGTCCCTCTGCGACCAAAATAACAAAAGACAAAGTTGAAAAATAATGTAAACATTGAACAGAACAACAGTTTATGTGTTGTTGTTTTTTATTGTAATGTTCCGGTAAGTACAGCTGTACATGAGCAGAACCACCTATCTGTTAGAAGGACCACCAGCTTTCAAACACAGAAGTGCTGCAGGCTTCCTACTTATATAAAAGTTTGTGTCGAACCCTGCTATTTCAATAGGTCTTCTATTACTTGCTGTTCAATATGATTATTATAACTTACAATCATCATCAGGTACGATTAAAGTGAGAAAAAAAAGTTCACCCCTGTACAACAGTGAACATGATTATGCAGTAGCAACCCTTTTTTCAAAATGTGCCTAGTTTAAAAAGCATTTTTTCGTTAAAAGCAAATTCATAACCCAATTAAAAACTACCGCAAAAACTATTTCAATATGTCTATTATTACTTGCAATCATCGATAAGAACGATTGAAGTGCAAACAAAAAGTTTACCCTCGAACAAGAGTGAACACGATTATGCAGGAGCATTCTTTTCCTAATAGGACATGCGCAGTGAATCAGTCGTCTAGTGAACGACAAGTGTTTGGCCGATCCCTGTCATTTTCGGCCCAGATCATGGTTAAGGGCTCCAACCCGACTTTAACCTCCGACATTCGGACTATCAATGCTCTTCTGTCAGGCAGACTTAGCTAACTTGTCAGCCACTGTTACATTAGTCTACCTGTTGGATATATATATGCCTTTGATCTATATGACTTTTGTTCAAACGTTCTTAACTCTTTTGGCTAAAAATAAAAATTGTAACCATACCCCACCCACTTTCAAAGACGGTTCGATCAATGAAAGTTGAAATTTGCAAAAACAATTGCCATACTTTTGCAAAATTAAGTTGCAAATCAATTTTGTATACACTGTTTGTCTTTAAAAAATATAATGTTATTTTGTTTACCTTGATAATGAAGGTAATTACAGAACAAACGTTTTTGTAGCTGCTTAAAATGAAGTGAAACCGGTGTCCACGTCTGTTTCGCTAACTTTTCAACCGGTGACAATGTAAATAGTGTCTGATGTAATTTATCGACTATTACATAAAAATTCTTTTTGTTGAATATCTGTTGAATGTAGGATACAAAATAAACGATGACATCAAAAGCTCGAATAGTCATATGTTTGATGAGAAATGATATTCGTTATCATGACAACGAGGTAAAACTGTTGCAAATCAAATTAATTTTGAACAACAGCTCCATGTAGTTTAGGACTTAGGTCCTTTGACGTGTCGAGCATTATACTACTAACTGCTCTCAACGCATGATATTCTAATCAGTAATTGTAGTAGGCATAGGTAATGCCATGATAACAAAAAATGCGAACTTATTTCCAAATGTAGACGGGGATCAATTTTATGCTGTGTTACATATTGATAGGTGCATAAATCAAATTACATTATTACATTATGTATGCAAAAAAAATCAGACAGAGACTTCAGTGGTTCCGAGTGTAGTCAATAAACAGTTTATAGGGGTTGCAGGCGTACCTAAGAGAATTAAACAAATGCACAACACATTGATTGTCATCTAATTTCCAGCCCTAGTGGCAATATTTATGTATTAATATCCAGAGAAGGAGAATCTTTTATCCGAATAAAATCAAATTGAATTGAATTGTATCGACTTGCATTTAGAGTAATAGGTCTTTAGGTATGACAACCGACAAATACTAGATGGACAACTTTCCTTGGCTGATATTCCTATGGAATGCCGTGACCTCCAAGTGTCCTTACTTTACCCTGAATAGAGCTATTCAACTCTGCAATTAGCGGGGTAGAACAGCGCTCCCATATAGGTATTACCTGTTAAGTGTTTGGAGATATTGTAAACACCCTCATCCATCTATTTATCCATCCATTTGTCTGTCTTTTACCATATTCCTTATTAAACCACTGAGTGGAATTCAACCCACTTTGATGTACCGGTATGACTTCATACAAATTACCAGGCCAACATTGTTGTTTGCTCTATCCCCAGCTGCACTAAAATTCAATTAGCCTGTCTTTTTTTCAGAATGTTTGCAAATAACTTGGTATAAATTACGTGGTCCGGCCTTAATTCCATTAAGCGATGGATTCTCATTAAGCGATGAGAAAGCTTATATTATCAGGATTTTATAACGGAGATTTCGACAATAAAACATGTTTAAAAACATTTTTTACTGAAAAAAATGCGATAACCTGTTTAAAATTACCTATTAAATGTTTTAATTTTACAATATTTAAACTTTTTAAAGGGGTTGATGCACTATTTTCAAACAAGGTTTATTTAAAAGGGCTCTGAAAAACTCGAAAAAAGCTGAAAGAAATGTCAAAATGCCATGAAAAATAAAGAAGATATGACCTATTGAAATTTACAAAGAAACATAAATGGAGACGGCCAACTTTGAACGATGACGTCATCGCGCCTTTTTACCATATATGGAATAGTGACAATAAGTATTTTAAAGCAAAGAAAATCACTGTAAAGGAAACATAAGCATAACATGTATCGTTTTACATCCGTATAATTTACCGTATATTTAGTTTTTAATCAATTTGCACGGATTTTCTTTGCTTCAAAATGTGTTTTGTCTATATACAATTTATAGTAAAAAGGCGCGATGACGTCATCGTTCCAAGATGGCCGCCTCCATTTATGTTCTTTGCAAATTTTCAAACAGTCATATCTTCTTTCTTTATTGTGGCATTTTGATATTTCTTTCGGGTTTTTTCGAGTTTTTCAGAGCCCTTTTAAATAAATCGTGTTTGAAAATAGTGCATCAACTGCTTTAAGTCCAAATTAAGGTTTATTTCATACCCAAGCCAACACCGTTTTAGCTTCTTGGAGAAGGGGTTGGCAGGGGTATGAAAGTTAATACTCGGACCACGTAATGTAAACTCATCTATGAAAGATAAACAACATAATCAAATGATTTTATTGTTTCAAACTGATGAAAGAGGGAGGGTGGCCACAGAATGTAGTTCACATCTTGAATGTTCATAATTGGCAATAATGGAAACGTGTATTTATAATGTGGTATCCATTGACCACTACAGCATTCGTGACATCTGAGGTGACTTTTCCAGTGATCAGTTTAAATATAGCAAGTTGACTGGATCACTATTAAAAATCATCCCATGTTAATGCTGCTACAAAAGATGTATCGTATCCACCTCATACAAGTTGTAATTTTCCTTATAAAAAAAGGAGTTACAGGGCACGAAAATTCCACTTGTTCACTCGCTATAAGTGCTCATTGATGCAGAAAGAGTAGAAATTCAGGTAAATTCTTTCTGTTTGACCATTCAAATAATAAGTAGGACGAGTAATTCATAAACAAATATTTCAGCCCGGAGTTGAGTGGAGAAATTTTGTAATAGACATGCACGTGGTCGGGCTTTCAGGCAGGCACAAAAGCAATATATCTTAACAGAATGGAGGGAGACATATAGATGGCAGTTAGTGGTTATTTGCACAAAACAAAATCTACTAGTAGGTAGTGCCATAATATTATTTAGCTTTGAATACCTGATTAGAATCTGTGAACTAGTAAATAAATTGTTATTTCAGTGTACATCGTAATATTGTATTTTTTCAGGTTCTGGCATGGGCCAACAAGAATGGTGACTATCTCCTGCCTGTTTACTGCTTTGATCCACGACACTACGGTGGAACGTACAAGTTTGGCCTACCCAAGACTGGACCACATCGACTCAAGTTCCTGCTCGACAGCATCCGAGATCTACGTAAAACCCTTAACACTCTCGGCTGGTATGTAGTGAATAATTAATTCATCATTCTCTGACGCCACCTTACCTTAGTTATACCGTCGTTTGAAGAAGTGAGGGCTATATAGGAATCTCCTTGTCCGTCTGGCCATATGTCCATACCACAAATTTTGTGTGCTCAACTTCTATGTAGTTTTCATCAAATTGAAATAAAACTTGGTAAATAGCTGAGAATCTGACACGAGGTGGACATATTGTCAGGGCTTTCCTGTCTGATTATATTTCATTGAGTTATGCCCCTTTTTCCACTTAACTTATTTCTTATACATTTTTGTGTGCGCAACTCCTCCTACAGTTTCCATCCATTTAAAATGAAACTTGATATGCAGCTCTGACATCAGGCGGAGATGCGCATATTGTTGAGGCTTTCCTATCGGATGATTTTTCATTGAGTAATGCCCCCTTTTCGACTTAGTTTATTTTTTAGATACATATAAGGAATGCATTCTTGTGTGCGAAACTCCTCCTACAGTTTCCATCAACTTGGTATGCTGCTCTGACATGAGGTGGACGTGGCTTATTGTCTGGCTCACCTATCCAGTATGTATATGCCCTCACCACCGAATGGTGAAATGTCATATAGCATTATCCATGATAATTTTGTTAAAATAAAAGCATGAGTTATAGAACCTGGCTGTATGATGATGTCTAATGATGCTGATAATACATGTGTGAAGTTTCAATAAATTATGTAAAGGAGATAAAGCTTGCATACAAATTTAGTCCGGACGCAGACGATGATCAAGTGATGACAATAGCTCTTCTTTTTTTCTTCGAAAAAGCCGAGCTAAAAATGCACCAAAGTTGTGTCACCGGTCCAGCATTCCAGTTTTCACTTGACCTTTTGCCTTGACATTTTGACCTATTTTTCATGATTCAGTTAGCTTTAATCAAGGTTAAGTTTTTGAAATTTAAGCTAATTTTCTCACATAATGCAAGAGCTATGATCAACAAACATGCTACAAATGTGTGTCATGGGTCAAGCATCCCAATGCACGCATGACCTTGGCCTATTGATCTGTTTCTCATGTTTTTTGGACTTTAACCTATAGGTTAAGTTTTTGTGTTTAGCCCTTGTTTTCTCATTTTAAGTACCGGTACACTACCTATGGTAAGCACACAAATACCTTTCCTAAATATTCATTCAAAGAGGCTTTCGAGAGCTTGTATGCGCATTGCTTTTCCTGAAATCAACCAATGTCGGCTGGTTTATAATTATATCAAAGTTGTTATCAGCCACAGTATGTTTATTTTCAACCTTAGCGGAGATGATACAGAGTTTATTTTCTCCCATTTCTGCTCATGTGAGATAGGGTAGGCATTTTTCATGTGAGATAACTCTTTCTTGCATACTGGACAAGGAAATCCGTCATTTTACCGGGGCTAGATATTTCCATCTCACCCTAGGGTCGAGATAAAATTCACGCGCAACAATAATGACGTCAATAACGTGAACAGATGCATGACGTCATTGTGTTAAAAACATTAAAATGTTAGTTATTGGTGACGTCGATGCACAAAATGTCATTGATATGCAAGAAAAAGAATCCACCATGAGTTTATCCATGAGCCTCGTCCCTGGTTACAATTCTGACCCTCGGGTGAGATTTACCTATCTCACATGGATACTAATGATGGATACTTAAATAATCTTACATGAAATGTGACTTACGACGTCATGACGTTATGTCGCCTTATTCTGGCGTTAAATCAGCAAAGTCATTTATTTTATGCTGGTAGTAAACACATAATGGGAGAAAAATAATCCTTCATGAGTGATCCATGTGAGATAGGGAAATCTCACCCTCATGATCAGAATTGCAACCAGGCACCCGGCAGAGCCTCGTCCCTGGTTGCAATTCTAACCCCTCGGGTGCGATTTCTTTATCTCACATGGATTCTCATGATGGATTCTTATAGTCTCACCTTGGGAAATGTCACAGTGACACTAATTTTATGGTTATTCCTAATGTGATGTCAGAGAAAATTAGTGAGCGGTAGTTTTTCAATGGATTTTTTAAATCTTTTGTTGCCTCTTGTGGTTTTATGGCCCCATTTACTAAAACCAAAAAAAAAAGGCAAACAAATAACGAGGCAAATGCCTCGCTGTGCTTGATAGTAGGTGAGTTTGCATGCAACAGCAAAGTTATCTAGTTTTGCATTATTGGTTATGATTGAAAACTTTCAAAATACGGTATACAAGTTTTGAACTTTATTTACATAATGTTGTAAATTGACATTATTATAAAATATATTTTACAAAAGTTTATGATTGAGTCCTGGTTTTATGATTGACAAAGTAGAGAATTATGTGAGTATATAATACAAAATATAAAGAATAAAAATACATATAAGAAATACTTATCACATTAGGGTAGACAAAGATTAACTAGAATGACTCCATACTAAGTACATGTAAAAAGAAAATAAATATTTAAAAATGTCAAAGCTGCAGCTATTAACAAGTGTACTGGTCGAGTGCCACTTTCCGTCACTTTTGTACTCATTAACTAATGTTTCGGACAAATCAAATTATCCTGACAATTTTAACTCTACTTTCATTTACCTCTTCTTGGAAACTGAACACCAAAGAATTTTGTTTGATATAAATTATCGAATAGGCATTTGACCTTTTTATAAAAAGACTAAACTGAGAAATCAGTTTGTTTACAAGCCCAGTTTCCATGCTTGTCATGTTTTTTAACAAGTGATATATTCAACTAGGTCATGATACAGTAATATTTTATAAATTGAAACCATGCTTGCAAGTCTATTCAAGTGTTGCATTGTAAAAATTTTGTTTGCATCGTTCCGTCATTCACCTTGTTCGTTATAACAATGCCACTGGTAACGTCAATGTAATATTTCCACGACATCAATTTTCCACTGAAACAATGGGTAACTCTGTAAATCAAACAGATACCGGTTGTACGAGTTGCCTCTCTTTGGTTAAAATACATTATCATGGTATATTTTAACTCTGTCTGCTGAAGTGATAAAAGCATGTCATAACTGTGTTATTTTTTTAATAATTTATTATGCAGCAGTATGTGCGTGCATCCCATATGCCATAAATTATATGGAAAAAAAACATGATTTTTGGAGAAATCCCTCGGTTGTTTCTTCTGTTGTCAATCTTCAGTGCTAAACGTCTGTCAATTGGTAACATCGAGTAAGTAATTTGCAGTGTCCAAAAGGTTTTTAAATGAGAATGACGGAAACCGGGCTTGGACAGAAAGTGGCCCCTAATCAGTACCCACATAATATAAGGTAGAGAAAAATCATTTTCACCTAACTGAAAAAAAAAAAAAAAATGCAGCACAGTATAGACACACAGCAATGTGGAAGTATCTCTCATGCACTGAAATTAGCATCTCGATTTAATTATGCAGTATTATTTTAACTTTAAACCTGCTTGCATAGAATTTGAATAATTAAATACAATTTTGAGTTTTAATAGTTTCATCTTATTCTACCATAGATTTTAAATATATTATTGGTGAAATATAACCAACTGTTAATAAGATACAAAACTATTTACTTAATAAATGTACTGTTCTTACAATTAATATTAATGATTGAGCAAATGCAAGTTATGGAGAAAAACTAAGGGGATGCCGTGAGTTTTTAAAAAGTCAAGATTGCCATGTGTCCCTTTAAAGACTGTATGAAGGTGTGACTGTCACTCTTATTGTCCGTCAATCTTCTGCACTAACCATGATAAATACTGGAGATCACCTGGCACAAACCACGATAGCATGCTTGTTTGGTACTAGAGTGCACCATGCACATACCACAATCAAGTATTTGTTTCATACGCGAGTGCTCATACGCGAGTGCGTTTGATACTAGAGTGCACTAGCTTCATCATTTAAGAAATGTAAACAAATTACAAAGTCAAATTCATATATACACAAACCACCTTCATTCAGAGAAAATAATTTACATCTATTCTGCAACATACGTTCTGGTCGATATATTCATTTTAATACAGTTATTCTTCATAATAAAACCATTTATGTGTTACACACACGTAAGGTTTCTAAACAATATTCAGTACACAAATATCGTACTTCTATAAACAAATTTATGCAAAAATCGGTTCATGTCTTCGCAGTTTTTGAAAGTTATTGAATATCAGTAATGACACATCTTATATTTCTGTGAGAACCGTTAATGTAGGAGTTTATATCAGATATGAAGTAAGTTTCTTCCTTAGGTTGTACTCCCAAAAGTTTGGTTTTAAACCAGTATGTGCCAGTAGAGTGTCAAAATATTTTTATTACTAAATGCACTTAATTTTTATGTAAATATTTCAACATGACTACATTACAACGCCGTCATCTTCCCATTTCTCATTCGCATTGTGGTCAACTTTAATGCCATCCCAATGAATTCCATCGTCCCTTTGCCGGAATATTAAGGTCATTGGAAATAGAAAGTTCAATGCCCAAAAATCTCCGAACACAGATTTCAGATTTTGGCCAATACTGTTTTTGCTTTTGATTGGAACATTTTTCGCGATTTCGAATAAAGTTTTTCCGCCTGCTGTGATTGTCAGTTGCGAAGTGAAGTAAACAAAGCCGATAAATCCAAACACAACTTCAGCGTACATGTGAAATACTAATAATGCGGTAATAGACATTGTATTTCCAAATATCCATCTAAAGATTGTGATTGGTAGGACCAGGTCAGTCCAAGAATCTGCCGTGGGCCAGTAAACTTCCTGTAAGTATTTGTGGGTAAAGTAGGCTCCGCCGACCCCGGTGATCATGGCGTAGAAAGTCAGAACAATGAAATACCTCTGATTTTTGAACCCTATGCAGTTTCCCACCATAAAACAGTGGTGGTCACGTTTCAGTATACATTTTTTACAGAAGTTACAGTGATGCGCACGCGGAGGCACGTGCATTTGACATTTATCGCAATAATTCCACGGTAGTCCCTCCTTTGATGACATATCATAGACACAGTGTCCGTTCTGACCAGACGCCTGCTCGATCTGGGCCACAAACTGATCAGGCGGGTTGTCCCACTGTTTGTTGACCGTGAGATATGGATTGTCTTTAGACTTCGGGTATGATGGATCGTATAGGATCACACAAAAGTAGTTCGCGAGGCCGTTGATCAATATGAACCAGGCGAGAACCCTCATGTAGTAGAGTGTCCAGGGACTGTAATCTTGGAACACATACGGCAAGATGTAGAACATGAAGGCGTACAGCTGGGTAGGGGCTTGGAACGCCATCAGTAATCGCATAAATGTCTAAAAAGAATGATAAAAACAAATATTTAATAGATAGTTTGTCTCCTGAGTCTCACGCTTCATGTAATCACGAGGCATCATTATGGGTAAATGTCTAGAAATACAAGCACTTTTCTTTATATTTCACATGTTTTTGTATTAAAAAATAAAAAGAAATATCATTTATCCATTTACAAAGCTGTATTTTAAGTTATGGAGAATACATTACATTTACTCATGTCATATTTAGTTTCTACTCAGATTGTATTTCTAGTCATTTCCCATTACCGCCATGTACCTGTGTGTACCAGTATTTAGACATTAGTAAATGCAAAGAGTTTTACTGTTGTGGAGGTATTAAAAAGTAAAAGATTGAAGGTCATATACTAACATATATATATAGATAAAATTCATGGACAATATTAGTTCATATAGACCAATAAATCAGAAATCCATTACTTTTAATATACACATAATTTATACACATGCACATTAAACTAAGAAGCAAGTAAGCAATATTTAAGAATTTTAATCTCTAAGTAGTTAACATAAATATCAGAAGTAAATGACCAGTAAATAAATCCAAACAAATCTAACTTTTATACCTTACGGTAAGATCTTTATCTAAAAGTTTAAACCATTTATTCTTTTATGGTAAAATAAGAATTAAAAGCAATCATGTATTATGAATCTTTAAACCGAAATGAACATTAAAATTATGATTGTGGTCTTATTGATCAATGATAGTTTTGAAAAAATTTAAGTTGAAAACTTTAATTGAAGTTAAAGTCACTTATATGTCAGTTTTCTACATAATGACCACGATGATGAGTCAAGCACTTGTTCTTTTCATGCAGGGGTCAATTATATGGGCATAGGAATTTAAAAAGAGCAAAATAATACCAATTAATGTATAAACAACCCCTGTCTAATTAAGATGTAAAATATGAACGTACATAAACTAAGTTGTAACAAAACAGTATCACATGTCTAATACTTATTAAAAGTTTGCAAATGTGGCCTTTTTCTTGAACTTAAGGTAGTAGTTAATTTTTTTATTAAATTAAGAAAGATCTTTCTTGTGTTATTTTGTTCAATCATTATTGTTATTTCTAGTGTGTTATTTTACTGGAAAAATGAGGGAAATGCTGTTTTTTCACTAGGAACTTACAGAAAATAACCCAGCAAATAACAGCAAAATTACACTACAAAACCATTTATCAAAACTCTATCCAGGTGTTAGGTCTCATAATAATGTATATGTGCTGATTAAAAGTATAGGTTTATCCATGGGTTCTTAAAATACCTGTGATTGAATATGCGTAAAATGAAATATGAGTTGGTAACTCTTAATTTGACACTCCAGTTTTGGGGGTTTGCCCTGGCTGGTTATAGGTGTTTGTATTATGTGTTTAGAGTTTTGATTATCAAAATATGTAAGTTATATGTTACAAAGTATACCTCATCGTCAGTAGGTTTAGAAACAGAGTACATGTAATAAAATGTGGCTCGTGTTGGCTGGATAGGGACTTTAAAAGGAAGGTGTAGTTTTACAGAGGAAAATTGTGTTATTTTAATCGGAACTTAGGACATTGTTATTGCATAGAGAAAACAGATGTTATTTAACTTAAAAGTGAGGTGTTAATTCATTATTTATTCACTAGGCCAAACAAAAAAATATGTGTGGTTCAGGTAACACTGGCCAAAAAAATAGGGTATGTAGGTAGGTGTTTTTTTGTTGTTTATCTCAATAATGAATTCAATTCTGATAATGAATTTAATATGTTAATTACTATACCTCGAGTTTGATTTTTTTGCATTATCAACAAATTTTTTTATTATTTTTTATTTATTTATTTTTTTAATAATTTTTTTTTCTTTTTTTAAGTTTTGCATAATTTTTTTTAGGGTCGGCCCCTTAAAATTGGGTCGGTCGGGTTACCTGAACCACACATCCCTATAAAGGGCAAAATAATTATAATTTATCACATAACAAGCAGTGAGTGTAATAAAGCTGTGATATATTTATAATAATACACTAGTGTAAAAAATATGCAAATGAATGCTAAAGATTGTTCGGTCTTTTCCGTTCAGCTCGATGTGCAAAGGAATTGCCTCGTCATTTTCCATAACCATATTATCAGATTATGGAAACCGACAAGGCAGATCAGTTGTTTGGTGGGATACGGAGAAAACCGAGACAACAAACGACATCACGTCATCATACAAAATTTTATGTAGATTACGTTGTTATCATACGACAACATATTATAGCAGCTACAATAATACTAGTTCATATGAAGTATTTTTGGAGTTAATTAAAAAATAGAATCTCACATTTGTGCCTATTTAATATTGCACAGCCTTGCATCATTGCAGAAAAACTTGTTCAATAAATTTAATATTAAACAGGCAGTCGTGTATGATCCTCTATTTATTTCACTCCAAGAAAGTGCTCTGGTACTACACTCTGGTACTACACTCTGGTACTACACTCTGGTACTACACTCTGGTACTACACTCTGGTACTACACTCTGGTACTACACTCTGGTACTACACTCTGGTACTACACTATGTGGTAGGATGGATTCTTTCATGCAAACACGACCACAGTCTGTACCTGTGCCAAATTGGCGCCAGAGCCACTCTCCTGTTTTCGTTTCATGTGCTCCTTCCATTTTTCCATGAACGGTTTGTTTTTGTCCTCCTCAGATGGCTCTTCGATACTCATTCCAAATGGTAGCCATAACTTTAGTTTCCCGCTGTCCGCTCCCACGTTTTTTCGTTGCAGCATGTTTACGCTTCTGATATTACCCTTTTCAAAATAAAAATATGAAAAACATCAGAAAGACTCATATAAAATATATTACCTGGGCAGCTTTTGCAGGTTTTTCGTTGTCCTTTTTACGATTAAAGGTTTTTTCCCCGTAATACTCCATCCATTTCTGGTACATGGATTTGTTCGGATCATACTCTAGGTCAACAGGAAACTTAAAATTGAAGAAGCTTGATCCCTTCTTAGCGTTGTTCTTGCCCATGTCACACTCTTGTATGTTTTTTCTTTGCAACATTTATATCTTGTTGAACAAAAATAAAAACAACGTAAGATAATGAAATATCAAACAAATTTGACTCAAGCAGTTATTAAATTTGCAAGTCACATATATATAAAGTTTAGCAAGCCCTTATGCACATGTAATGTTATTTTATATTGTGAAGTATTTTAAATCATTGGCATGACTTAGGTTGATCTTCTTTTCACTTACTTTTTGTATTCCAATGTAAGTATCAGAGTTATCTCCCATTTAGTTAAAATGTACTATTTCACATTTAAAAATACAGTAAGGTAAAGAGCAAGATTAAACATTACAAAATAACTGTTATGGGTCTCAAGTTATAAAAAAACGCTAAAACAATCAACACTTGCCTTGCCATTATATAGGGAACCAAAGGTTACCATTTGTGAAATTACCTCCCTTTACATTGAAATAAGAGCGAAATTATAATATCGGTAAAACATGTAGATTGTTGCTAAATGTGTTGCTATTTTTTTTCGCATATTTCTTTTGAGACTTATTCGCTTAATATAACTGATAATTATGTAAGTTGTATTGCCCATGACCGCTTCTACACATATCCTAGAATCTGCTCAACGGGATTTATATGTTATTTACTTATTTTTATCAGTATATATAACATACCAGTATGTAAAGCATCATACAAAATAGTGTTCATACAAAATAGTGTACTTTAAAGGGACACACAGCAATCTTAAAATATTTACTTGAAGTATATATCAAGCCTTAAAGCAGAAATTGGTCCTAAATCAACAAATCCGCTTTTGATATGTTTTTAAGTATTAAATATCATTATAAATACGATTATTACTATGCCATTGATGTATGTTCAGTAAAAATATGTTTTTAAAGATATAAATCGAACAGGCGAACAGGCATTGCTAAAATATCCGAAAAAAATCTAAGGGGAAAAACTCTTGCGCGAATTACCGGAAGTGACGTCATTGGGAACAAACCATTTTTAGCTCTACTGATCAGAGATCAGCAGAGCTTATGCCGTGGTGCGGCGTCCGGCGTCCGTCCGTCCGTCTGTCCGTAAACTTTTATTTGTAGCGACTTCACAGCTGAAACTACTGGATGGATATTCATGAAACTTTACAGAAATGTTGCCCATAAAGTCTAGTTGATCCTAACAAAAATTCATGTTGATGTGAAATCCAAGATGGCCGCCAAAGCTAAAAATAGAGTTTTAAAATACAAGTTTGTAGCGACTTCTTCTTGAAAACTATAAGTGATATTGATATGGGACTTTTTCTAAAATGATCAGCATGACATGATGTTGATCCTAGTCAAAAATCGTTTTGATTCAACGTTAAACATGGCTGCCAGCGGCCATCTTTGTTTACATAGAGTTATATAGTAAAAACTTGTAGCGACTACTTCTCTGAAACTACTTGGCGGATTGTCATGAAACTTTACAGGAATGTTGCTCTTGATGTCTAATTGATCCTAGAAAAATTTCAGGTCGGCCGGAAATTCAAGATGGCCGTCACAGCTAAAAATAGATTTTTAAAAAATAAGTTTGTAGCGACTACTTCTTGAAAACTATAAGTGATATTGATATGGGACTTTTTCTAAAATGATCAGCATTACATGATGTTGATCCTAGTCAAAAATCGTTTTGATTCAACGTTAAACATGGCTGCCAGCGGCCATCTTTGTTTACATAGAGTTATATAGTAAAAACTTGTAGCGACTACTCCTCTGAAACTACTTGGCGGATTGTCATGAAACTTTACAGGAATGTTGCTCTTGATGTCTAATTGATCCTATCAAAATTTCAGGTCGGCCGGAAATTCAAGATGGCCGTCACAGCTAAAAATAGATTTTTAAAAAATAAGTTTGTAGCGACTACTTCTTGAAAACTATAAGTGATATTGATATGGGACTTTTTCTAAAATGATCAGCATGACATGATGTAAATCCTTGTGGAAAATTATTTTGATTCGACGTTAAACATGGCTGCCAGTGGCCATCTTTGGTTACATAGAGTTATATAGTAAAAACTTGTAGCGACTACTCCTCTGAAACTACTTGACGGATGTTCATGAAACTTCACAGGAATGTTGCTCTTGATGTCTAGTTGATCCTAGAAAAATTTCAGGTCGGCCGGAAATTCAAGATGGCCGCCACAGCTAAAAATAGATTTAAAATAAATAAATTTGTAGCGACTACTTCTTCAAAACAATAAGAGATATTGATATGGGACTTTTTCTAAAATGATCAGTATGACATGATGTTGGTCCTTGTCGAAAATCGTTTTGATTTGACCTTAAACATGGCTGCTTTGTTTACATAGAGTTATATAATGAAAACTTGTAGCGACTACTTCTTTGAAACTACCTGACGGATTTTCATGAAACTTTACAGGAATGTTGCTCTTAATGTCTTATTGATCTTAGCAAAATTTCAGGTCGGCCTGAAATTCAAGATGGCCGCCACGGTTAAAAATAGATTTTCAAAAAACAAGTCTGTAGCGACTACTTCCTGAAATCAAAATCAATCAGTAGAGCTTCAAGGTCATTGACCTCTTGTTTATTTACATTGGGACTGAACGCAAAACAGTATACCTTGTGTGAAAATGCGGGAATTAAGCGATCATGATACCGAGTCAGAGGAAATGCCCGTGATAAGACGGTTACACAATGTGCAACCTTACGATTTTGAGCCAGAATACGTGTCTGAGGACGAAAACACATCGGATTCATCAACTGATGATGAAGTCGAACGCGGTGCAAATGGAGAGCTTGTAAAGACTATCGTGCCATGTCATTCGTTACGTTCAGCGGTTCATTACACTATTCACTAATCTAACAAAATAGTGTCTTTATACACTGACAGCAACAACAAACAAAAAACAATGTAAACATTGTTTTCATCGAAATCTGACAGTAAGTTTCCCGCAACACTGCAATATCTTGGTACATACACAATAACCGCGAAATGTAGTATATTCCGAATGAATGGACCTGGTCTAAATACGAGCGTCATATTTTTTTTGCCGATAAGTAGACATGGAACAAATATATTTATTAGATATTGTCCATAATTGATAAAAAAATAATGAAAACAATAATAAATGAAACAGCATATAATTTCTATAGTATTATATATTTGCCATAAGTCGCCATTAACACCAAACACTCTAGGAGCGGTGTTTGTAATATGACACGCTCTAGCTCCAGTCTCCACTGCCCCCAAATATCAATACAGACTAATCAAATACTGCGGTGCACTATTGAAGTTCAGCCTAATTAGGGTACATACGTCGATATATCACAAAAGCACGCACCATTTAGGGAAACCTAGTTTTATGATATATTTCCTGTTTATTGCAATTACTTGAGCGGTGTAATACCGCCGAGGGCAGACGCGTATTGCACAAGACGGATATATCACATGATATGCGAGCTCTAATTGTCGCGCACAAAGACAGAAAAATACTATGATTTAAATAATATAGCCAAATGTTATAGACAGTTAGTAAGTATACTTACTCATGTATACTAACTCCTGATATACAGATCGAAAACAGACCAAACATATGCAATTACCATAATATAAAGTATATTATTCTATTATACTTGTTTTACTTATTGCACGAGCTAAGAGGCGTTATTGTTGTTGTTTTGCCATAAAACATTACTGAATTAATATAAAAGCTAGTAATATTATTAATTTTCTGCCTTGTAATAGATATCCATCAAACATTTTTTTTTTTTTTTCAAATCCATAGACCTATATATGTTGATAATATATATTTATAACACTGTGGCAGAAGGGGTTTATAATTTAAAATTATTAATATTAAAATTTGGGAACAAAGACACAGTGTTTATTTCACCGGATTCATTTAAATTTATATGCTGAACGTTCTTAGCAATATTTAAAAAAAATGACGGCTACATATTATTAGCGCCGTCAACTCTTCATTGATTCGCGTAAAGACGCATGCTTCTAATTCAACAGCTAAACATTCACGGTGTATATAAAGATCTAAGACTATACACCTTTCTTCAAATTATCATACGTATACCCGATGAGGTGCTAAGATAATTGAACATAAATTTCAATCTTACTTCATGTATGAATTTCCTCCGCAACGCCGGTCGAATAGGCGAATACAACTTGCTTGGAGACGGCGGGGTAATGCACTTCTCATTTTTATAGTCAAATATCGTTGGTACCGCTGTTGATTTTAATATGCATGGCCTTTTGTTCTCCAAATTCAAAGATAATGAAACCAAAGGATGGACTTCCCACGAAGTCAACTCAAAATGTTTGCTACAAACTCGCGCCTTTCGTAGGTTCCCACTTTCTCGACGAGTGGGGCGATTTTCTTCGGTAACGGTCTAACCACACTTCAGATCTTAATATATCATTATCTCGAATAGTGAAACGAAAGAAACTTAGGTTATTATCTTGTCCTTCTTTATGCAAACGTTTTCACCCAGCACACGGCATTTTTAACAAGTACCATAAAATGTAATCCTACATAGACAATACTATACAACTCAATGCGACACGGCTAATCGTTTGGTACCAATGACGTCACAGGATCACGTGACACTTACCAGGGCGAAACTCGAAGCGTGTGCGCTATGAGATAAAATTGGCTACTGTGAGAAAACGGGACAACCAATAAGTGTAAGATTTGAACAGATTGTATATTATATATAAATATTTCCGAATATATACTCAAAAGACACGCCATATTTCACCTTTAAAGGGACTCATGGCAATCTTGATGTTTTTATCAAGCATTAAAATTATCATCCCAATGTTTTAATCCAGTATCATTCTGCCTTGCATATAATTAAATAAAAGAGTTTTCATTTTTGCATCTTATGTTGCCATATGTTTAAATATATTATTGGTGCAAAATAATAAATTAATGTATAATCAACAATTAGCAACGTGAAAAAAAATTTGCTTTGACATTTTTAAATAATTATTAATAATTACAATAAACAATAAAGATTGCCGAGCGTCCCTTTAATAGCTTATGCTCATTTATAGCAACATATTTATTTAATATTAATACTTAATTTTCCTTATATTTCTATATATTTATTCCAAAATTGTATTTCCAAACAAACCGACATCCAAAGTCGTCTTTTATTGCATCAACTGTATTTTCCAAAAAACTGTATCAAAAATGTTTTTGTATTGATAAGTCCAAATTCCTCAAACACTTAGTACATAATTGAATATCAGTCAACTGGCGAAGACTGCAATACAATCAAAATGCGCAAGCAGAGAACTGGAAAAAATAATTAATGAATCCATAGCGAGCATTCAACGTATTTAGTTGTTTACCAGTTAAGTGTTACCTTTTCTACTTGAAGAATCATTCATTCATGTGAAACATTGCCAAGTGTTTCATCTATACTATTGATTTGCAGTTACAATAAATTATTTATTTCAACATGTCCATTACTGTGGAAATTACAGTGGAGTGTTGTCTGAGCGAACACATCAGTTAATTACAATAATCCAATGAAAGTCAACACATGCAGCGCTACTCTCCGTCTCCACTCTAAATTTGGAAAATGTCACATGGTGTTTTGTGTCTGAGATTGTTTTTCATGAGTTATCGACCAAATGTCTTCTGTATTATTGAAAGAAACATAATTTATGTCAGCTGGCAGATTTTCCTTCTGTTCTATTGATACAGGATTTCAATTTGGAGAGTTGGGGTGAGGGTGAAATCTTGAGCATTGCCCTCTTCCACAGACCTAATAATATTCCAATCCCCTCCAAAAAAAAATGCATTTAAGGGTGCACACACGCTATGTCCTCTCCAACCTGATATTTAAACAATTACCAGCACCAAAAACCTTGCCTGTAACTTTACAGACTGCAAAGTAAATTTGATGTCTTTTACTAAAATGGCCAGTGTTTGTTCTAATTTAGATAAAAACTTTACAGGCGAAATATCTAAACAACCATTAATTAACATTTAAAAGTCAGACAAACAAAACAAAAGTCAAAGAAATCTTTTACAAATACCTGCACAGATGTCCTGTTTCTTCAAGTTTTTTCAATAGCTCCCAACAAGTTGTGGATTTATTAACAAGTTTTTTCTTGGATTGATCAAAATCCTGAGTTAACAAAACATGCAGCTTTTGTCCATGTTAGTTATAAAGGATCAATATCAGGGTAAATTCATGTTCAAACTATGTCAGATCTTAAAGCATGTGTAGAGAACATAATACCTGTGTATACATGAACACACACAGGTATTGACAGTTTGTTTGGGTTGTTGTCACGGGCAATTAGGTACACTATACACTGTTGATGTAAGGGCAGTAACTGTTATACACTATATTTTAAGTGAAACTTAAATTAATTCTCTTACACTTCGAGTAGACCTTTAATGGGACACTTGGCAATCTTGATTAAAAAAAATATATATCAATAAAAAAAAAATTCAATCTATGGTCTCCTTAGTTGTCTACATAACCTTGCATATTTGCAGAACTTTATTAACACTTATTTGAATGGTTCAAAGCAAATTGTTTTTGAATAGCTACTAAATATTGATGATATTGCACCAGTTCTGTATTTAAACCTATGGTAGAATAACGGGAAAAAAAGTCATTATATATCACCTTTTAATTAATTATATGAAAGCAGGTTTAGAGTAACCATGATACTGGATTAATAAATCGAGATGTTAATTTTTAATGGTTGATAACTTTTTCAAGACGTCAGTGTTAATGAATTGAATTGAAGACTTTATATTAAGAGGTTAGCCCAGTTAGGGTAATTACTAATCTTCCTTGGGGACCTCTATTGGCAAATGATAGGTGTTGTAAAATGGTGTCAACTACTACAACATAATCCATAATTAAAAGAGATATTTATTATTCTCCCCAAAGGGCGAGCATATAGTTGCCGCTTTGTCCGTCCATCCGTGTGTCCATTCATATTAGAGTTATTGCACTTTGTAATTTTATACTTAGAATTTTTGCTCGGAGCCTCTTCAAAACTACTGATGGGACTGCAATGAAACTTCATACAATGATAGAGGGCAATTAGAGGAAATGCAGAGTGCAAGAACAGTAACTCTTAGACGATAGGGCCTTCATTTTTCAACCGATATTTACCAGATTGTTATTATCAGTGAAAGCTCAGATAAGTTTGTAAACCAGCCAGATCAGACCAGTAATAACGGAGTTGTGGCTCTTGATTTAGTTAAAAATACTATATTTTGCCTCGTTGAGACGATAGGGCCTTCATTTTTCATCCGATCTTTACCAAACTTTACCAGCTAGTTCTTCTGAACCCCTGGCTGGATTTCAACGGAACTTGACAAGGATGATCAGTATCAAGCCTGCCTAGTTGTGCAAATCATCGCCATGTTCCGGTTGAATGATTTTTGGCAGTGTTAAAATGGCCCTTTAAAGGTTTTAATACACAAACTTTGTCTAGAGTAGTTCTCCTGAACCCCTCGCCAGATTTGAACGAAACTTTACAGGGACGATCAGTACCAAGCCTAGTTATGCATATCATTGTCGCGTTCCGGTTTATAGATTTTTGGCGGAGTTATGGCCCTGGTTTTTGATGAACAAACATTTTCCGGGCTAGTTCTCCTGAACCCCTGGCTGGATTTCACCGGAACTTGACAAGGATTATCAGTATCAAGCCTAGTTATGCATATCATCGCCATATTTCGGTTGAATGATTTTTGACAGAGTTATGGCCCTTTAAAGGTTTAAATAGACAAACTGTCCAGATTACCGGTAGTCTCTCTTGCACTCCTGGCCAGATTCAACAAATCTTGCTGGGGATGGTCAGTACCAAGCCTAGCTGCGCACAGGAGTGTACCTGGGCATACGCACTGACGCACGTGCGTACAAGCTATTAAAGAAGCAAACAAATAAAACGGGCTAAAAATGCGAAAAATGCAATAAAAACTGAAGGTATACTGGGGTTAGGCACATTTGTGAATCCAAAACTCGATGGTGCGTATACCTAAATTAGCCCCAGGAACGTCCCTGGCACGTATCATTGCCGTGTTCTTGTTGAATGAGTTTTGGCCGAGTTATGGTTCCTTAAATGTTCTAATACAAAAACTTTGTACAGACTGGTTCACCTGAACTATTGGCTGGATTTCAACGAAACTTGGCAGGGATGATCAGTACCAAGCCTATTTGCGTATATCATCACCATGTTTCAGTAATAACATAAACTTAATTATGGATATCATTTATTCACGAGCATTTATGGTTATCTTATATTCATTTATGGATATCCATAATTTTATTTAATGGTATTTATAAATGAATTGTGGATATCCATAAATTGAATAAGAGATATCCATAAATGAATATGAATTACGGATATCCATAAATGAATTACGGATATCCATAAATAGTGAATAGATAGTAAAACGGCACCCCTGAATGGCATAGGTAATATAAGCATTATTATGCAATTTTACGTGATTTAAGTTTTTATAACAATGAGGCTTAAGTTGGGTTATAGGATTGGTTTTTGATGGTGCATATAGAGGAGCATGTGACTTCTTGTTGTTGTTGTTATAAAAATGTTGGGGTAAAATACTGGCCAAAATGTTGGGGGTAAAAGACTGGCCATAAGATCGTGTTGTATTGAAATTGCTGTATTGAAATTGACACTATGACAGCTACAACTTTGAAACTTTAAACAATTGTTCTACATCATAACATGACCCATCATATGAGGTTTCATAATTCTGTGCTGCTTTCTGCAAAAGTTATGCCCCTTTTTGAACTTAGTATATTGGTTAAGTTTACCGTTAAGGTCCATTTTTTAGCCAGTATGTTTTTGGGAAAAAATACGACTTATTGTCATCCCTTGATCGGCGTCCACGTATTTGGTTAAGTTTTATGTTAAGGTGCACTTTTTTCAGTAACTATAACAGATACAGCTTTGAAACTTTGCTTGAGCATGCTATTTCCTGACGCAGGCCATGCTATATTGGTTTCCACTCAGGAAAATCACATGATCAGCCCTACATGGCACACACCTATGACAAAAAGTAGTGTCAAACATTAAAAAACCCAACCTATATGATATCTTACCATTGCAAACCACTTCTTCTGAATACATGTCCACCTACACCAGCCATTTGTCACATTTCACTGATCATATCAGCTTCTTTTTTGATGTTTTTCTGAACTAATTTTACCTTAAAGGGAATGTAGCGACACAGCCAACCCATCTTTATTATTGAGAGTTCTGAAAAACTTAAATAAGGGTGAAAGAATTATCAAAATCAGATGATAAACAAAGAAGATATGATCATTTGGAGTTTTTGTTGAAACGGATATGGAAGCGGCCATTTTGAGAGCTATGACATCACGGTTCTAAATGACCATATATGGAATATTTATAAATATGAAAATTTACTGATTTATAGGGAAAAAATGACCCCAACTGTATGAAAAATATGTAATACTTAATGGCAATAATGCTTTATATGGCCAGTAAAAAATTTAGTGATTTTCTTCATTTTAAATGATAGTTATCAATATTCCATATATGGTAATATGGAACTATGACAACATAGTTCTCAAAATGGCAGCTCCCATATCAGTTTTAGAACAACCTTTAAAAGGTTGTATCTTTTTTGTTTATCATCCAATTTTGATAATTCTTTCACCTTTTCCCAAGTTTTTCAGAACTCTCTGTAATGGAGCTTGTTTGGCTGTGTAGCTACATTCCCTTTAATATTCTAAAAAATTTCATAACATTCTAGACATATATATCATCAGCAATTAATGCAAACATTTAAATATGTTTTAATATCTTAAGTATGTGCCTTTGTTCTCAAGTAACTATTGCTTACTGTTGCCATATAACTTTTTATACTTTTTAAAATATTTCTACATTTTTCTTATATAATAAAAATCTGCAAATAAATACAAGTTTGTTTCCTTCTTTTGAAAACATTCTGCGCCACTCTGATGCTTTGCAGTTTCTTCTTGTAGCATTCTTGGTTTTATTTTATAGTAAGAATGAATATGTTTTCATCTTACTTTACAGTGGACTGGTTGTAAGGCAAGGTAAACCAGAAGTTGTCATTCCAGAGCTTGTACAGAAACTGGGCAGTGACACAGTCCAGGCGCTTGTATTTCATGAGGAGGTATAAAGATGGAAAATGTCATGTTAATACTAATGCTTATTGTCTGTCTTGTATGGGAACTTCATCATAGTTATAGGTGGTGAAAGTAGCTGTTCAACACTTGTATGTGTCAGCACCAATCCTGACATTAACAATATAAATATATTCAATGTCTGCACATTCTACCACTTGGCTTCATCCACTTGGCTTCATCTCATCCACTTGGCTTCATCCACTTTATCAAAGATTTCTTAAAATCATAAACATAGTGTTACAAAAAACTAAAACTCTTAACTCTCTGTGAGAGAGTAGCTTATAGAATAATATATCTGGGTGCCGTTTCACGAAGCGTCGTAAACTTACGTTCAATATTAACGTAAGTTTTTCACTTACGTAAAAGTTAAGAATTTCTTACGTGCGTTTCTCGAACGTCATCGTAAGTATTTGCGTACGCCTACGATAAAAAAAAATCGTAAGTTTTCCGTAGGATACTCTTTAATACAGAAGATAAGCATTTCATCGTAGCAACGACGACATCCTGTCGTTAATTGAAGAGCACCTGTCAAACAAAACTGAGCTTATTAACTTCAAATCTATACTTTGTACTTGGAAATCCAAAATTCCTTGACGCTGCAATTTGACATTAATGACGTCAAGAAAAAAGACGTATCTTGACGTCATAATGCACACATTACGTCGATTTTTAACGGTTTTATTGGGTCGTTAATTGGATGTTGTACACTTTACTTCAAAAGGATGTTATGTTCTCTTTAATGCGCGATGATTATTGTGGCAGGCCAATGGCAAAGCTGCCTTTACGCCAAAACACTGGGCTTGCTCATTATTTCACCCTAAAAATATATGGGTACGACTGAGTAGAACGACACAAAAACTGAAGCTGCGAATCTACAAGGATGTTGAAATTAACACAGTCTTAGTCAGATGCCATTGTTGACATATTTGCCGATCTTAAAAGGAAATAGTGTAATGTCATGATTTAACACGTCAGGCACATAAACAATGCAACATCTTCAAAGTTACGGTAATGTAATAGTATATATACGAAGGATACTTGTATAATGTTATAGTGTACTTGTATCTAGAGACACAATAAGTCAATGATTAATTATTTAGAAAAAATTATATCAAACAAAATGTAAGGTTTTGCAGAGACGTGTAATAAACCATTCTTAAATCACTGGGTTTTGGTATCGTGTTTCTTTAATTGGAGTGTACATTGTTTTCGCGGTCTAAGATTTTAACGATATAATAACAAGGGTATACTTGAAGTAACATATATGAAGACCGTCTTCATATATGTTACTTAGTATACCCTTGTTATTATATCGTTAAAATAAAGTATATTTATATCACAAAACAATACCAAACTAGCGTTATAATTAAATCCCTACGAATAAAGTGTCCTAGTTCAGTTTTTATGTACAAACAATCCAGACGCTAGTGTATCTATATACCTTTAGGGTGTCCTAATGGTTAACGGCTGAGGGACTATAATCCTTTAGAACAAGACTCACGCAAACACGCATGGCAGATCTATTTGAATTGACACCCATCCCCTCCAGTAGTAATACTTCTATATGTGGACGTGCACATGTAGGCATGTAGGTCCTTTGAATAAACATCGCGCGCGTGACTTTTATCTTTACCCATAGAGATTATAAGACTCTTTCATGGGTATCCGGTGAAGATAGGGAATTTCAACCCGAGGAATACGAGTTTTTTATTTCAACCGAGGTTCCAATTAAAACTCCCTATCTGAACCGATTACCCATGATAGACTCTTTTTCTTGCATATCAGAGACATGTTTTGTGTTTACGCCGCCAGCTACTAACGTTTTGCTTGTTTTCCTGCGTACCGGATGTTGGAGCGTGTGACTTTTATCTCGACCCTAGGGTGAGGTGGAAATATCTAGCCCCGGTAAAATGACGGATTTCCTTGTCCGGTATGCAAGAACAGTCTTTCCATCCCCCATGTACAATGTGGATAGCCTTTTCCGGTATGCAAGAAACTAATAGGCATACGGAAGTAAATCACCGTGGTCGATAAGGAGTTCCCAAATATATAATCCCCTCACCTTTTTTGTGATAAAATGCATTTTTAGCTCTACTGATCAGAGATCAGCAGAGCTTATGCCGTGGTGCGGAGTCCGTCGTCCGTCCGTCTGTCCGTCTGTCCGTCTGTCTGTCCGTAAACTTTTATTTGTAGCGACTTCACAGCTGAAACTACTGGATGGATATTCATGAAACTTTACAGAAATGTTGCCCATAAAGTCTAGTTGATCCTAGCAAAAATTCATGTTGATGTGAAATCCAAGATGGCCGCCAAAGCTAAAAATAGAGTTTTAAAATACAAGTTTGTAGCGACTTCTTCTTGAAAACTATAAGTGATATTGATATGGGACTTTTTCTAAAATGATCAGCATGACATGATGTTGATCCTAGTCAAAAATCGTTTTGATTCAACGTTAAACATGGCTGCCAGCGGCCATCTTTGTTTACATAGAGTTATATAGTAAAAACTTGTAGCGACTTCACAGCTGAAACTACTGGATGGATATTCATGAAACTTTACAGAAATGTTGCCCATAAAGTCTAGTTGATCCTAGCAAAAATTCATGTTGATGTGAAAACCAAGATGGCCGCCAAAGCTAAAAATAGAGTTTTAAAATACAAGTTTGTAGCGACTTCTTCTTGAAAACTATAAGTGATATTGATATGGGACTTTTTCTAAAATGATCAGCATGACATGATGTTGATCCTGGTCAAAAATCGTTTTGATTCAACGTTAAACATGGCTGCCAGCGGCCATCTTTGTTTACATAGAGTTATATAGAAAAACTTGTAGCGACTTCACAGCTGAAACTACTGGATGGATATTCATGAAACTTTACAGAAATGTTGCCCATAAAGTCTAGTTGATCCTAGCAAAAATTCATGTTGATGTGAAATCCAAGATGGCCGCCAAAGCTAAAAATAGAGTTTTAAAATACAAGTTTGTAGCGACTTCTTCTTGAAAACTATAAGTGATATTGATATGGGACTTTTTCTAAAATGATCAGCATGACATGATGTTGATCCTAGTCAAAAATCGTTTTGATTCAACGTTAAACATGGCTGCCAGCGGCCATCTTTGTTTACATAGAGTTATATAGTAAAAACTTGTAGCGACTACTTCTCTGAAACTACTTGGCGGATTGTCATGAAACTTTACAGGAATGTTGCTCTTGATGTCTGATTGATCCTAGCAAAATTTCAGGTCGGCCGGAAATTCAAGATGGCCGTCACAGCTAAAAATAGATTTTTAAAAAATAAGTTTGTAGCGACTACTTCTTGAAAACTATAAGTGATATTGATATGGGACTTTTTCTAAAATGATCAGCATTACATGATGTTGATCCTAGTCAAAAATCGTTTTGATTCAACGTTAAACATGGCTGCCAGCGGCCATCTTTGTTTACATAGAGTTATATAGTAAAAACTTGTAGCGACTACTCCTCTGAAACTACTTGGCGGATTGTCATGAAACTTTACAGGAATGTTGCTCTTGATGTCTAATTGATCCTATCAAAATTTCAGGTCGGCCGGAAATTCAAGATGGCCGTCACAGCTAAAAATAGATTTTTAAAAAATAAGTTTGTAGCGACTACTTCTTGAAAACTATAAGTGATATTGATATGGGACTTTTTCTAAAATGATCAGCATGACATGATGTAGATCCTTGTGGAAAATTATTTTGATTCGACGTTAAACATGGCTGCCAGTGGCCATCTTTGGTTACATAGAGTTATATAGTAAAAACTTGTAGCGACTACTCCTCTGAAACTACTTGACGGATGTTCATGAAACTTCACAGGAATGTTGCTCTTGATGTCTAGTTGATCCTAGAAAAAGTTCAGGTCGGCCGGAAATTCAAGATGGCCGCCACAGCTAAAAATAGATTTAAAATAAATAAGTTTGTAGCGACTACTTCTTCAAAACAATAAGAGATATTGATATGGGACTTTTTCTAAAATGATCAGTATGACATGATGTTGGTCCTTGTCGAAAATCGTTTTGATTTGACCTTAAACATGGCTGCTTTGTTTACATAGAGTTATATAATGAAAACTTGTAGCGACTACTTCTTTGAAACTACCTGACGGATTTTCATGAAACTTCACAGGAATGTTGCTCTTAATGTCTTATTGATCTTAGCAAAATTTCAGGTCGGCCGGAAATTCAAGATGGCCGCAACGGTTAAAAATAGATTTTCAAAAAACAAGTCTGTAGCGACTACTTCCTGAAATCAAAATCAATCAGTAGAGCTTCAAGGTCATTGACCTCTTGTTGAGTATTTAAAGCCCGTTTTCTTTTGGGACTGAAATGACTTTATTGACTTTTTTGTGAGAGCTAAGAACCATTTGCATGGTTGTATGATGATTTTATTTATCAACTTGAAAGTTTTGAAATTGAAAGTAGAACACATGTAAGAGGTGCTGAATGAATGCAGTTTGTTCAAGGTGTCAGCAAAGATCAGAATTTTATTTTCTTATATGCCACATGACCCCTACTATTCTCAGCAGTTTTCTAGAGAGGAGGGTCTCATGATTAAGAATATATTAAGTGAATTTTAGTTGGAACTTCATTTTGAAAAATGGCTAACTAGAAAGCTTGGAAAATATTGTACAGGACTAAATGGTTTTCGTTTTACTTCCGGTACACCTATATTCATGACATGTTATGCTCTCTGATAAGTTACGAAACACATTTACACGATTACATTTTAATATACTAGTAGTTTGTTTCTCATGTAAAACTTATTTTCTAAACACACGTAAATCAGGTAGACTAGCCGACCGACGCTATAATGTCTGATCAAATTACACTACTCCATTACACACTACTCCATTACGATTAATGTGGCCCAGTTGATAGCGCGGTGACTTGAAATCCGGAGGACCCGGCGTCAAGCCTCACCGGCGCCACTCAGTATGTCGTTGTGTTCTTGGGTAAAATACTTGCCCATTACCTACACTCCACGCAGAACCAAATGAATATAGGTAGGTTCCTCGATGGATTCCTATGTATTCTTTTTCAGGCAGGTCTAAATAACCTATGTTGTGTTAATGGGCCGTTAAACAACTTGCAATTCAATGCAATTACGAGTTTTGACAAATACGACACAGTTAAAAGTGATCCCTGTACGTCAGCCGCGATAAACAGGCCCGACAGACATTGAAAAAATTGGCTTTGTTTTCAGTTATGGCAGGTTTTATTTCAAGTTATATAGTTGAACAGTTTAAAGTCATAATGCGAAATGTGTCAACCATCCTCTGCTGTGCGTCTGGAATCGTCCCTGAAAGAAATAAGAATGAAATACAAGCAAAGTTTTACGCAAGCGTAAAATAGCTGCTGAGAGGAAATAGCATATATCTGGGTAGAGACTGGACACGAAGTTTAACATAATAAAATATCAAGTCACGGGTGTTAAAACAGTATTGAAAAAAATAAAATGTTGACATAAACACGCCACGACCGTTTTTTTTTCTTACCAGACACATTCTTCCCGAGTTTTAACATCAGTTGTTCCTACCAAACATTTTGAATCAATGTGGGCGACCTCGCTTTTCTCTGTCCAAATACCTTGTCGCTTCTCTCTGTTCAAATACCTTGATTTGCCTTACATACTGATTACAATTCAACTTTGGACCACGACGTGCTAGAAGTACACATCAGCACAGAACAGGTGTTGACATGTAAGGGATGCGTGTGCGTTAGCGTGTGCATTACAGCAGACGTCTCACTGCTACGATGTGCAATTATAAGATTGCGTTATCAAAGTGAAAAACTCAAAGAACTTGTTCATTGCTACCTTACCATTACATGTGCAATTATGAAAAACATATAGGCAGCGAATATACCCATTGACTAATGTATAACACGGCGGTATTTACGAGAATACCGCATTATAAATGGGTATTATTCAATAAAAAGGTATTATTCCATTAAAATACAGATTTGCACTTATTCCATTCCAATACTTGCGTTTCATTCAGTTTCATTATGCTCCGTAAAATATACCGGACGTGAAGATCCCGGAAATATTGCCGCATTCTACACTTTAGTAGACTGCTCTACGAAAACGTCATTTGAGGCAATAAAACGGCAAGCTTTGAACATTGAAGTTATTATTATTATTGAGCTGAAGTTATTGTCCAGACGCAAACAATTCTGACTACCGATAGACGACTGACGACGGACAAGGTGAAACCTGTGTGTCCACCAACATAGAAATAATACAATAAATAAAAGATCAAATAGGATTTTTTGTTTTTATTTCATGATTTTAATTGTCCAACTCAAATTATAAAAATGATTAAAATATCTATCTATTACATTTTAAAAGTATAATAGTGAATTTGCCTTTCTTAAAAGCAGAGTGGCCACAGAAATCTCAATATAAAATTCCCTGATATTTCCCTAAGTAGTGGGAATTCTGGCGCACCTAGGTCGATGCTCGATGGTAAGATGCGATGGTAACATGGCCCTAACAGGACACCGTAGTAAATCTCTATGTACAGTTGTTCAAACCTCAATTACACATGATTGCATAATGACTTATTTCCCTGATAATATGACTTATGGAAGTTATATTGTGATATAATATTTACTTGCCGTTTTCATATATATATACATGTATAATTACTGCACTGGTACCATGTTATACATTGTAGCTACCATGTTATACTTTGTATTTGTAACCTCAGGGGCTTTATAGCCTATTGGAAATTTGAAATAAAAGTATCTATTTATAAACTTGGATGAATTCATCCCGGATATTCATCCCAGGTATACACCACACGTTTCTTTTCGCTTGCGGGATTTCCTTTTATATAATACTAATATAATACTAATGTGATTAAAAAGCTTAATTAAGACATAACTATAACAATAGGTTCCGTTTCGCTCGCGGGATTTCCTGTGTGCTTCCGACTAAACTACACCTCTTTCATCTTAATTTTCATAATTGGACTTAATAAAGAATATCGATATAGTAATATCATGTTTAATTAATGAGCAAATAATAAAAATGTCCCTAACCAACTTAATTAAGCCTAAAATATACTAAACACATTCCTTTTCGCTCGCGGGAATTCCTTTTCGCTTCTTTTCGCTTAAACATTCCTTTTCGCCGTTTATACCAACCGGGAAAACTGCCCATTTGTATTCGATTTTGTGGTTGTATGTATAAGAAGCGTATTAATAAGTTTTACTGGATCACTAATGAACATTTTCGAAATTTCGACTCTATGCTTACACTTTGTGAGCAATGAAAACAGTCAATCAATGAAAACAGCTGTACCCTTGACCTGTTTAGTAAACAAATAAGAACTTTCTTAATTAATATGTGACACTTTAACATTGGTGTCTATGGGGAAAATAATTAGTGGTATAATACCTCTACATGAGGTTGGGAGTAAAAGCCGTCCCGTACATTCCGAAATATAATGAAAACAGCCGGTGCGTAGTACGAAGAATACCGAAAGTAGCAATTAATAGTGAGTAACGACTAATATTATAGAGATTATCTTTATAGTATCAGTTTATGAAGGATGTAAATAACGACAAACGATAATGTTTATTAATTTATTTATATGATATATTGGGTCGATCATAATTTTTTTTTTGTTGGTTTGCTGTTTCCATACCTACCCACAACCTTTTATAGCAATTTTTTAACATAATTGTTTTAATACTATTTTTAGTATATTTTTCTTTAATTTCTTAAGGTTTTTACTGTCTTTGGCCAAAAAAAAATCACCTACCTACCTACCCACCAACTTATAAAATCCTGGGTCGGGAAACAGCAAACAAATATATTTTTAAGGATGGCCTTAGAACAATTAGCATGCATACATGTAATAGATATATCAGATATAATTGGATTATAAACAGAATCCGTGCGTACGTACATTTGAAGAGTAAGTAATTTGATTACCATGATATTAAATTGAACTTTTATCACATTACATCATGGTAACTATTAAAGGCCGTTCATAAAGTAGAAGAGATTATATAACTATGTACCACAGACATCTCTTTATCAAACCATACACTTATTTTCATCAATTCAATTCATATAATATTTTATTTGGTATAACATTTACATGTTTATTGCCTAAACAAGGCGGAATACATTACACAATATTTCAGAGAAGAGTACAAACATACTTCATGAATGAATACATATATTACAGTGGAATAGTTATAATTATTACGTTCTATCAATGGCATTTCCCCCATTTTATTACCATTATCAATATTGTGTTTAAAAAGTATTTATATTTAAGGAATTTAGAACAATACATAGTAACTCTGACTACCGTTACATCAGACTACACTTATTTATTTATTTATACTTATCCTAATTCAATGAACTTTGTTTTGTTTTAGCCATATCGACACCGAAAACGTCTTTGCAGAAATGCTATTTTTCAGACATTCAAGGGGCGATAACTCTGTCATGCATGATTGAATCTGATTTGGTTTCGAAAGGAATAGAGATCTCATGTATACGTATGTTGTGACCAACTTTCTTTGACATTTTCATTTTACAATTATTCCCTTTTGACACTTGTAACATTTAAACATTTCTATATAACTTCACTTTTTATCCCCAGCAGATTAGGTGGAGGGATATATAATTGACGTTGTCCGTCTGTCCTTCCCCATAACTCTGGTTAATGCCTCATCCGATTGCAATAATATTTTGCACAAATGTTCATCACCTTAGTACGCAAACCCGTTTTTTTCGGAATCAATACTTTCTGAGTGGCACCGTCCATCAGCACTTTCAGTGCTTTGATTATATAACCCAGCAATGGGTTTCCCTGAATATATGGCCAATCTTCATCAAATACCACACATATGGGCATATATGTATAGATTAATTCTGCATTTACATTTGTTTCTCTATTTCATATAAAACCATTTAAGCATTTAAGATTAAATTATTTTCATAGAGAATTAAAAAAAATGTATTGTTAAACTGTTATTTCTTTCTGCCTGAAGAGTGTCAATTACATGTTCAACATTTTTGTTTTGTGTTTAAGGTGGTGCAGAATTAAAATGCCATGACTTTTCCCTGATTTCTCTAATTTTTTTTAATTCTTTAATTCGCTGATTTGTTCATGCAGCGATTTTGTGTGTGGCCATTTTCCCTTTTTTCCAGAGTCCGTGGCCACCCTGTTAAAGGGATACGTATAAAACTCCTGGGTCTCCCATTAGTTTTCCCACATCTTTTGCATATCAGTAATAATATGTGTTTGATTAGTTCAAAGTAAAATGTTTTAGCATATATTAGTAATTGTTGATTAAATGCATTTTGCATTATTAATATTGTTAAACCAAGGATTTGTCCATTTTTTTTAAAATATTTTATTACCATTTGCTAATGAGTGTATTGAGAACAGTTCAATATGTCTAAACCGTTTAACTTGTTATAAATTGGAAGACATTTTTTAAGTTTGCAAGAATATATACTTTATATAGATAACTAAGCAATAAAATAAATAAAATTTTGTCAATGTCACTTAGTGCCTAGAATAATATCCTCTGGTTTAATTTCTACCAAAATATTGCATTTTTCCTTCCAATGAACTAAAAGCTCTATTAAAGAATATTTCTGGAAAAGATGCAGTCATACAGTAAAAATAAATGTAAAATAACTTCCTTTAGAAATTTACCCAAAAAAAGCACGGTTTGTTTTAATGCATTCCACATTGATATAATATTGCACTTGTAAAAATAATTCTATGTAAAATTTTGAATTGCAAAGATTGGAGATAATTATGTATCTTCTACTGTCAGAACTAAATATTTATTCATAGAAGTATTTCAGTCCTACGATTATCAGTTTACATACTCATTTATCACAAGTATAAAACAGGGTATAACTTTGTCAAAATAGGTTACAGAGTTATGTAATTTGTGTATATAGTATGTTGTCTATTTTATTAGCTCTACTGATCAGAGATCAGCAGAGCTTATGCCGTGGTGCGGCGTCCGTCGTCCGTCCGTCCGTCTGTCCGTTAACTTTTATTTGTAGCGACTACTCCTCTGAAACTACTGGATGGATATTCATAAAACTTTACAGAAATGTTGCCCATGAAGTCTAGTTGATCCTAGCAAAAATTCATGTTGATGTGAAATCCGAGATGGCCGCCAAAGCTAAAAATAGATTTTTTAAATTCAAGTTTGTAGCGACTACTTCTTGATAACTATAAGTGATATTGATATGGGACTTTTTCTAAAATGATCAGCATGACATGATGTTGGTCCTTGTCGAAAATCGTTTTGATTTGACGTTAAACATGGCTGCCAGCGGCCATCTTTGTTTACATAGAGTTATATAATGAAAACTTGTAGCGACTACTCCTCTGAAACTACTTGGCGGATTTTCATGAAACTTTACAGGAATGTTGCTCTTAATGTCTAATTGATCCTAGCAAAATTTCAGATCGGCCAGAAATTCAAGATGGCTGCCACAGTTAAAAATAGATTTTTAAAAAATAAGTTTGTAGCGACTACTTCTTGAAAACTATAAGTGATATTGATATGGGACTTTTTCTAAAATGATCAGCATGACATGATGGTTATCTGAGTCGAACATTATTTTGATTCGACATTAAACATGGCTGCCAGTGGCCATCTTTGTTTACATAGAGTTATATAATGAAAACTTGTAGCGACTACTCCTCTAAAACTACTTGACGGATTTTCATGAAACTTCACAGAAATGTTGCTCTTGATGTCTAATTGATCCTAGCAAAATTTCAGGTCGGCCGGAAATTCAAGATGGCCGCCATGGCTAAAAATAGATTTTCAAAATACAAGTTTGTAGCGACTACTTCTTGAAAACTATAAGTGATATTGATATGGGACTTTTTCTAAAATGATCAGCATGACATGATGGTTATCCGAGTCGAACATTATTTTGATTCGACTTTAAACATGGCTGCCAGTGGCCATCTTTGTTTACATTGAGTTATATAATGAAAACTTGTAGCGACTACTCCTCTGAAACTACTTGACGGATTTTCATGAAACTTCACAGAAATGTTGCTCTTGATGTCTAATTGATCCTAGCAAAATTTCAGGTCGGCCGGAAATTCAAGATGGCCGCCATGGCTAAAAATAGGTTTTCAAAATGCAAGTTTGTAGCGACTACTTCTTGAAAACTATAAGTGATATTGATATGGGACTTTTTCTAAAATGATCAGCATTACATGATGTTGGTCCTTGTCAAAAATCATTTTGATTAGATGTTAAACATGGCTGTCAGCGGCCATCTTTGTTTACATAGAATTATATAATGAAAACTTGTAGCGACTACTCCTCTGAAACTACTTGACGGATTTTCATGAACTTCACAGGAATGTTGCTCTTGATGTCTAATTGATCCTAGCAAAATATCAGGTCGGCCGGAAATTCAAGATGGCCGCCACGGCTAAAAATAAATTTTCAAAAAACAAGTTTGTAGCGACTTCTTCCTGAAATCAAAATCAATCAGTAGAGCTTCAAGGTCATTGACCTCTTGTTATTTACCTAATTATGTATGATGTCTCATTGAATTCTACTGGTAAGCCAATTCTGATTGTAGACCGAGCTGAACTGAAAAGAAAGTGATGATTCAGCATTCATTTGCATATTTATTACACTAGTTAATGTATAATGCTATTTATATCATGACTTTATAATGGTCAACGGAATTTAAAACAACATACATGCCAAAACAATGTGAATCAATACTTAATAAATAGTTTTAACGGTAACATTGCTTAAGCAGGTGCCAAGCTAGCATTATGAACCATGAGTATACAAAATCAAATACAATGAGTGCAACTTTTATCTTGCTTATTGCCTTCATCAATAGCCATTGAAGCAGGATGTTGATATTCCATTGTTGCCATGTAAAGTCGTGCTGGGACAGTCAATTGTTGTAGGGACAGCTCTGACACATGCAGTGTAATGGCAGCTCTGACACATGCAGTGTAGAGACAGCTCTGACACATACAGTGTAGGGAAACCTCTGCGACATGCAATGTAGAGACAGCTCTGACACATGCAGCGTAGGGGCAGCTCTGACACATGCAGTGTAGGGGCAGCTCTGACACATGCAGTGTAGGGACAGCTCTGACACATGTAGTGTAATGGCAGCTCTGACACATGCAGTGTAGAGACAGCTCTGACACATACAGTGTAGGGAAAGCTCTGCGACATGCAATGTAGAGACAGCTCTGACACATGCAGCGTAGGGGCAGCTCTGACACATGCAGTGTAGGGGCAGCTCTGACACATGCAGTGTAGGGACAGCTCTGACACATGCAGTGTAAGGACAGCTCTGACACATCCAATGTCAATGTAGAGACAGCTCTGACACATGTAATGTCAAAGTAGAGACAACTCTGACACATACAGTTTAGGGACAGCTCTGACACATACAATGTAATTGAAAGCTCTGCGATATGCAATGTAGAGACAGCTCTGACATATGCAGTGTAGGGGCAGCTCTGACAACACATTCAGGGTAGAGACAGCTCTGACACATGCAGTGTAGGGACAGGTCTGACACGTGCAGTATAGGGACAGCTCTGACACATCATGACATGTAATTTTGAGGACACATGCAGTGTAGGGGCAGCTCTCACACATGCAGTGTAGTGGCAGCTCCGACACATGCAGTGTAGGGGCAGCTCTGACACATGCAGTGTAGGGACAGCTCTGACACAAGCAGTGTTGTAACAGCTCTGACACATGCAGTGTAGGGACAGCTCTGACACATGCAGTGTAGAGACTAGAGACAGCTCTGACTCATGCAGTGTATGGGCAGCTCTGACACATGTAGTGTAGGGAAGGCTCTGACACATGCAATGTCGGAGACAGCTATGACACATGCAGTGTCGGGGACAGCTATGACACATGCAGTTTAGGGACAGCTCTGACATATGCAGTGTAGGGGCAGCTTTGACATATGCATTGTATGGACAGCTCTGATACATTTCGGCTATATGGATTCAAATAGATCTATAATGTCAGCATACACGATACTAATATGGCACAGACGGTCAATAACACAGCTTGGAAATCCATATACTTTAATAAATGTCACAGTCCGTAGAGTTGCACAAGCCAACTTATATCTCAAAATAATTTAGTGGGTGGGGTTAATTAGCATCCCTGCATTATTTTCATTGATGGACATTCATCATCATAATCCTACCTGATTGTATAATACAATAATACAGCATTAATGTATACATACACTTACCGGTACAATGGAATCCATCCATTGGGTTCCTTTGTCATTTAATTATAAACAAATATTTGGCATTTAATTTTGGCATTTTTGCAACTTCAGCGGAGACGTCGACCTTGACACATACCGACATGTATGTGCTTTCGTATATAAATAGGCCATCACGTGATGGATTGAAACCTATTTTCAGAAAATGAAGCTAAAAAGCTGGGACGGTGTCAGTTCCCGGTTTTCATCGATGAGAATTATCTGCAATACTGATTGAAAATGAACTATTGTCGCCATTTTGTTTTTTTGACTTACGAAAAAAAAATGCGTACACCACCTAAGGTGTTGGTGTAGACTTACGTAAAAACTTACGATATCTTCACGGGAAATCGTAAGTTTTTTTTTTTGTGAAACGCTTGTAATCACTTACGAACTTCGTACGCAAAAAACTTACGATAAAAACTTACGTACGATGCTTCGTGAAACGCCCCCCTGTACTGTAAATATTGTAATTTTTTCCTTTACTTAGACCTAAGTAAATATTGTCTTTCATTAAGAAGATAAGTTTTATTAAATTTTTATCATATTTTCTTTAAAACAGTGAAAATACTGAGAAAGGTGATGTGGAATTATTGTAAACAATATGGTACATGTCAACAAATTGCAATAGTGTAATTATTGCAAATAATATGGTACATGTCAACAATTTACAATAGTGTAATTATTGTAAACAATATGGTACATGTCAACAATTTACAATAGTGTTATTAGTGTAAACAATATGGTACATGTCAACAATTTACAATAGTGTAATTATTGTAAACAATATGGTACATGTCAACAATTTACAATAGTGTTATTAGTGTAAACAATATGGTACATGTCAACAATTTACAATAGTGTAATTATTGTAAACAATAGTGTTGTATAATATGTCTCCAGAATACTTTTCAAATTAACCTATTTTAATTGCCCTTGTTACCAGGCTACAAAAGAAGAGCTAGATGTGGAGACAGTATTACGTCAGAAGAGTGGGGTCAAGGTCATAAAGACGTTTAGTGGCCACACACTGTATCACATGGAAGATCTGCCATTCTCAATTCCTCAGTAAGTCGCAGTGGGGTAAAGGTCATACAGACATTTAATGCCTCAGTAAGTTACAGTGTGGTAAAGGTCATAACAACATTTAGTACCTCAGCCATTCACAGTAAGTCACACAATGAGATGAAGGTCATGCATACATTTAGTACCTCAGTTACCTAAGTAAGTCACAATGGTGTGAATGTCATACAGAAATTTAATACCCCAGTAATTCACAGTAAGCTACAGTTGGGTGAAGGTCATACAGACATTTAATACCCCAGTAATTCACAGTAAGCTACAGTGGGGTGAAGGTCTTACAGACATTTAATACCTCAGCAATTCACAGTGTGGTGAAGGTCATGCAGACATTTAGTACCTCAGTTATTCACAGTAAGTCACAATGGCGTGAAGGTCATACAGAAATTTAATACCCCGGTAATTCACAGTAAGCTACAGTGGGGTGAAGGTCATACCAACATTTAGTACCTCAGCAATTCACAGTGGGGTGAAGGTCATATGTATATTTAATACCTCAGTAATTCACAGTAAGCTTCAGTGGGGTGAAGGTCATACAGACATTTAGTACCTCAGTAATTCACAGTAAGTCACAATGGGGTGAAGGTCATAGAGACATTTAGTACCTCAGCAATTCACAGTAAGTCACAGTGGGATGAAGGTCATACAGACATTTAGTACTTCAGTTATTCACAGTAAGTCACAGTGGGGTGAAGGTCATACAGACATTTAGTACCTCAGCAATTCACAGTGGGGTGAAGGTCATACAGACTTTTAGTACTTCAGTTATTCACAGTAAGTCACAGTGGGGTGAAGGTCATACAGACATTTAGTACCTCAGCAATTTACAGTGGGATGAAGGTCATACAGAAATTTAGTACCTCAGTAAGTCACAGTAAGTCACAGTGGGGTGAAGGTGATACAGACATTTAGTACCTCAGTTATTCACAGTAAGCTACAGTGTGGTGAAGGTCATACAGATATTTAATACCTCAGTAATTCACAGTAAGCTACAGTGGGGTGAAGGTCGTACAGACATTAAGTACCTCAGCAATTCACAGTGTGGTAAAGGTCATACAGACATTTAGTACCTCAGTTATTCACAGTAAGTCACAGTGGGGTGAAGGTCATACAGACATTTAATACCTCAGTAATTCACAGTAAGCTACAGTGGGGTGAAGGTCATACAGACATTTAGTACTTCAGTTATTCACAGTAAGTCACAGTGGGGTGAAGGTCATACAGACATTTAATACCTCAGCAATTCACAGTGTGGTGAAGGTCATACAGACATTTAGTACCCCAGTAATTCACAGTAAGCTACAGTCATACATAAGGTCATACAGAGATTTAGTACCTCAGTTATTCACAGTAAGTCACAATGGTGTGAAGGTCATACAGACATTTAGTACCTCAGTAATTCACAGTAAATCACAGTGGGGGGAAGGTCATACAGACATTTAATACCTCAGTAAGTCACAGTGTGGTGAAGGTCATACAGACATTTAGTACCTCAGTGATTCACAGTTAGTCACAATGGTGTGAAGGTCATACAGAAATTTAATACTCCAGTAATTCACAGTAAGTCACACAATGAGATGAAGGTCATACAGACAGACATTTAATACCCCAGTAATTCACAGCAGGTCAAAATGGTGTGAAGGTCATACAGACATTTAATACCCTAGTAATTCACAGTAAGCTACAGTGGGGTGAAGGTCATACAGACATTTAATACCTGAGTAATTCAGAGTAAGTCACACAATGAAGTAAAGGTCATACAGACATTTAGTACCTCAGTAAGTCACAGTGGGGTGAAAGTCATACATACATTTAATACCTTAGTAATTCACAGTTAGTCACACAATGAGGTGAAGGTCATACAGACATTTAGTACCTCGGTAAGTCTCAGTGGGTGAAAGTCATACAGACATTTAATACCTCAGTAATTTACGTAGGTCACAGTGGGGTGAAGGTCATACAGACATTTAGTACCCCAGCAATTTACATTAGTCACACAATTAGGTGAAGGTCATACATACATTTAGTACCTCGGTAAGTCACAGTGGGGTGAAGATCATACAGACATTTAATACCATAGTTATTTACAATAAGTCACACAGTGAGGTGAAGGTCATACAGATATTTAGTACCTCAGTAAGTCACAGTAAGTCACAGTGGGGTGAAGATCATACAGACATTTAGTATCTCAGTAAGTCGCAGTAAGTCACAGTGGGGTGAAGGTCATACATACATTTAGTACCTCAATAATTCACAGTAAGTCAGAGTGAGGTGAAGGTCATGCAGACATTTAATACTCAGTAATTCACAGTAAGTCACAGTGGGGTGAAGGTCATACAGACATTTAGTACCTCAGTAATTCACAGTAAGTCACAGTGGGGTGAAGGTCATACAGACATTTAGTACCTCAGCAATTCACAGTAAGTTACCCAATGAGGTGAAGGTCATACATACATATGGTACCTCAGTAATACACAGTAAGCAACAGTAGGGTGAAGGTCATACATAAATTTAATACCTCAGTAATTCACAGTAAGTCACACAATGAGGTGAAGGTCATACATACATATGGTACCTCAGTAATACACAGTAAGCAACAGTGGGGTGAAGGTCATACAGACATTTAATACCTCAGTAATTCACAGTAAGTCACACAATGAGGTGAAGGTCATACATACATATGGTACCTCAGTTATACACAGTAAGCTACAGTGGGGTGAAGGTCATACAGACATTTAATACCTCAGTAATTCACAGTAAGTCACAGTGGGGTGAAGGTCATACCAACATTTAGTAAGCCCCATGAAGGTCATACAGACATCCAGTACCCCTGTGTCTGTTTTGATGATGTGAAAACCCACCTCATCAGGTTGTCTTGTGCCCCTTCAGAGAAAGATCTTTTTCTTTAAATCATCCCACTCTTTAGGGCCAGTCTAAATGCATTAAATTAATTGATGGATCTTAAAATAAAAAATATGCTAATTTCACTAAGTGTATAATCATGTTGGTAAAGTGAGCGGACATATAAACTTGTGAAGATAAGAAGTCTGTATGTGGTTTTGTATGTCACATTGCAGGTGTCAATTGTATGATGGAATATTTGTCGCCAATTTTAACTTTGACCTATATGAAAACCAACATTACTGACCCAGCTAAATTGGTTATTTTATGATTAACTTTGCTGATGTAATTATGCAATGCCTGCAGCGTCCATCTATCTCTTTCCATTGTGTGTGTGTGATCACTGCTCCTCCCAAACTTGCAGATAGAACTTTATGAAACTATACAGGTATCCTAACATCAGTTCAACTTCATGCAAAATCCAAGATGGCAGTTATGGCTAAAAAATTAAAAGCCTGTAATCATTGTTCCTCCAGAAAAGGTATCTATTAAGGACCTGGCATGACATGTTATTGTCACATATAGCCGGTGTAGTGTTGTGTGATGAACATTTTGTTTATTGATGTTCAGTATTCAAGCAAATAATGGGGCATTAGATTGAAACCAGATTCGCATAATTGATTATAGTAGCCAGTTTTATCCAGCATGCAATGCAACAGCTCAACTCTATGTACTCTTACCAGTATGTAAAAATAGATCTTGAAATGACAGTTAGCAAAACATTACACTAAATTATCTCCCTTGTTCAAATAGTTTAAAAAAAGTGTGATTATTGTTTTATAGTTCTCATGTCATTTGACTTATTTGTAGTCTTAAAATCCCTATCCTATGTATACCGTTTCAAAAGATACGGATGACTAGTTATATATTTAACTTACATATTCATTTTTTTTGAAAATCAGAATTCTATTGACACAATATAAACTTTAAGTCTTTAGTCTAAGTCTTTAACCAGCCATGCCAAATCGCAAAACTGGAATGTCGAATTAAGAGTTACCAAGTTATAATTCATTTTATGTATATTCTATCTCGGGTATTTAAAGTACCAGTGAATAAAGATATACTTTTAATCAGCACATATACTTTATTTTATGACCTAAACACCTGAATAGGGGTTGGATAAACGATTTTGTAGTATAATTTTGCCGTTATTTGGCGTGTTAGTGCCTTTAAAAGTGGCACAGTCAGTAATCAGTCTCATGATTAAGCAGATCCCTTTGACTGAAATTAAATAAATTGCAAAGTAAATGTTAGTTTATTCAAATGTTACATTCAAATTTCTAGTTTTTCCAATTTTCTTTGTCATAAAACATTCTCAGCCGTATAGGGGGCACTCCTCAGTTTCGCACGAATGTCCATGGTGTAAATCAGAAAGAAATCAACTAAGCATCTTTTAGGTCCATGGATGGTATTTATAATAATTATGAAGCATATGTTTGATGTTTTTTTCAGTTTTGAGTACTTCTAAGTTTATTTTGGTGTATTGGAATATGCATTCTTTGGGTTTTTTGGAGGCTATAAATAGAAAAATGTGACCCAATCAAAAACTTCCTAAAAGTAGGTAAAATGGCTGATTTTCATTGACGGGGAGATCAGCATGGAATAACTTTTTAAAATGCCGGACTAGGTCTGTAAAATTTAGCATTTCCTGATATGCAAGAGCATTATGAGTGCAGACATGACCCTGATATGTGTAGGATTTTTTTTTTTTTTTATTTATTGACATTTGAAATATTGCTAAAATTGCATTTTTAGCATGTTTTGAGGGGTGGGGTAATCTTAGAGAAATGGGACTAAAGTTGTACAGAAAATGCTTTTTGATACTTTTATTTGGTATGGAAACATGGGTAATTTTATTGTCTTCTAAGAAATGTATGACACAATGATGATGTGATTTAGTTTTGCTCAAGGATTCAGGCTGAGGGCTTGTCATGGGTTTGATGATTGAGAAATGTACATTAAACTGTGGAGTGCCCCCTATATCCCATCCCATTCTTTTTTTATATCAGACTGCCTGATGTGTACACAGAGTTCCGTAAGCGTGTAGAGGGATCATGCAGGGTGAGACCTTGTGTAGACATGCCTACACAGCTCAACCCTCTACCACCTGGTATAGAGGAGGCAGATATACCCAGCATGCAACAGCTAGGGGTTCAAGGTACATGGAAGGTTAAATGTTTGCGAAAATCAATATTTATATTACTAATACTTCGAGTTTTAGACGACAGATTAGTGAACGGACACAAGGTCTATTCATCCTAGAGTCATCAGTAATAGTTATTTTGCATACGAAACCATATTTCAGTTATTAGGATGATTGATTGTTAAAGAACAAATAACAATATAAATAGGCTTGTAAACAATCTTGTTTCACCATTTGTTAAATAATATATCAGAGGTTGTTCCTGACTCCCGCACCGCCTTTCCTTATTGCGGAGGAGAAACAACGGGGCTGGAGAGGGTAAATTACTTTCTATGGGAGACTGATGCCGTGGCAACTTACAAGGAAACAAGGAATGGAATGATTGGCTCAGAATACTCAACAAAATTCTCTCCTTGGTAATATTACCGTTATATTTTGTTTATTTATTAAATCTTTTAATTTAACAGCCTTGATTAAATACTCAACTATCAATTATTAATCATTAGTAAATCACAACGTGCATAGTCTATTCATTGGCTAAAAAATACATGTACCAGTCATTTCAGGGTAAAAGTTGCAATTAATAAATCATAGCATGCATATTGACTAGAAAATTCATATGCTGATTGGTTATTGAGGAGTTTTTAAAAATGCTATCAAGACCTCTGACGTCATGTCCTTCAATCGTTAGGACGTCATCGTTAAACAATTTTCAACACCGGAAAACATCCAGAATGACCATTACATTAGTTTAAAGCAACACGTTCAACTAACAAATTGAAATTGATAAAAATATGATAAAGCTGCATATTTTCTCGTTTGGTGCTGAGAGATGGACGTACAATGTAAGTTGTGAGAATTTGTTTGTATTATGTTCAATCTCACGAAAACGTGCATAAAATACATAAAAATACATGTCAGATAAAAATAATAATATTTCCAGCGGGCTTATCATGTGCGAGATCAAAACCTTGTGTTTGGGACTTGAAACACATTGAAACTGTGGGCCTACGGCCCTTTGTATCGATGGTCTTCAAGTCCCATCCTCCAGGTATTGATCTGGGACAATATAAACCTGCTGGAAATATTTATTTTCTTAAATAATTAGTATTTTTATTTATTAAATATTAAACTTTAATTATATACTGGTACTTCCTGTTGTAGTTATATGCTTTCAAATTGTTGACAGTAGACTTGCATAATTCTGATCTGATAAAATTTGTTCTTTAATCTACATGAGCATTTACATCTTGTATGTGATAATATTTATTTCATCTTGCAGGCTAGCAATAGGATGTCTGTCACCTAGAAAAATCTTCTACGAAATAAAACGCTACGAGAAAGAAAGAACGGCCAACCAGTCAACATACTGGGTGATATTTGAACTTTTGTGGAGAGATTACTTCCGATTTGTGGCATTGAAATATGGCAACCGATTGTTTTACCTGTCTGGAATACAGGGGAAACGTATCCCATGGAAACAAGACAAACAACTCTTCAGTGCATGGAAAGGTCAGTGTTACTATTATTTTTACACAGTGAAAGGTTCTCCTATTTTTGTAAGAATTTCATTTTTTAAGACTTGAAAATGGAACCTGTATCTGCCTTGCATCTTGCAAAATAAATATTTATGAATGCTAAGATTGTTATTAAGGAGATTGTTAAAACGTCAAGTTGTAAATGTTTAATATATTTTAAACTGTGTTCTAGATGGCAGGACAGGGGTGCCGTACGTTGATGCCAACATGAGGGAAATGGCAGCTACTGGCTTTATGTCAAATAGAGGCAGACAGGTACAGTCATAAAATGGCAAAAACATAGTGAAGGGACTATAAAACTTAGTATTTCACATACAAGCATGCATGCATGCATGCATGCATATACTTATAGAAGTCAAATTACATAAAAAAATAGAAATGTTATTGCAACCGTGATTGGAATTCGACATCAGCGAAATTTCGAAGTAATTTTTGAGTAACTGAGTGCAGACTGTAATTTCTATTATTACCACATATATTAAAAAAAACTTAAAATTGATGAGGATTATGCTGTTTGTTACAAGGGATATTATCCAGGGCTGATAGAGGGTCGGTTAATCGGGTAACATTTTCTAGTCCTCTTAGCTCTTTTAATGATAGATTTATATTGTGACCAAACCCTTTGCACTGTCATTTGACCATTTCATCAAGCCTTTAACTTTACATTCACTATGATATATCTTACAGAATGTTGCAAGTTATCTTACCAAAGATCTGAAACTGGACTGGAGACTTGGGGCAGAGTGGTTCGAGTCCATGCTGGTAAATAACCCACTTGTTAATACAGTTGTGATTTGTTCCGCCAAGTGCAAGTTCTGAAACCATTTTTACACAAGATGCACGTGGTGATGATATTTACTACTATATGAGTCTTCATGTCGGCATCTCCCAACCATTTTACACAAGATGCACATGGTGATGATATTTACTACTATATGAGTCTTCATGTCGGCATCTCCCAACCATTTTTACACAAGATGCACATGGTGATGATATTTACTACTATATTAGTCTTCATTTCGGCATCTCCCTCATTGGGACAGCAGCATGCTAACTTGAATGGTTTATACTTTAATAATATTATATGTTTGAACTTTGAAGAATATACAGCATTTTCCTGGGTGACTTCATGATTGTGGAGGTAGAAACACCTTCAAATAAACCACACACCTCTGTCAGCCATGGTTTTGCACCTCACTGTATGCACGCGTGAAAGGTGATTTACAAAGTTTCCACTGCATGTCCATCTGAAGTCGTCTTACTCTTACTCTTCCATCTTTTAGATGTTTTCTTGATATATGTCATGTAAAACTTGTCTTAGACTTTACTACAAACTTTAGAACGACACATACACTTTACTTATATTAGATAGATCACGATGTATGCAGTAACTATGGTAATTGGTTGTACAGTGCTGGCCTTGGAAATGATCCTAGAGAGGATAGGAAGTTCAACATGGTCAAACAGGGGCTTGATTATGATGCAAACGTAAGTAGTTCAACATGGTCAAACAGGGGCTTGATTATGATGCAAACGCAAGTAGTTCAGATGCAAACACAAGTAGTTCAGCATGGTCAAACAGGGGCTTGATTATTATGCAAAAGTAAGTAGTTCAGCATGGTTAAACAAGGACTTGATTATCTAGTTCAGCATGGTCACAAGGGCTTGATTATGATGCAAACGTAAGTTGTTCAACATGGTCAAACAAGGGCTTGATTATGATGCAAATGTAAGTTGTTCAACATGGTCAAACAAGGGCTTGATTATGATGCAAATGTAAGTAGTTCACCATGGTCAAACAGGGGCTTGATTATGATGCATATGTAAGTTGTTCAACATGGTCAAACAGGGGCTTGATTATGATGCAAATGTAAGTAGTTCACCATGGTCAAACAGGGGCTTGATTATGATGCAAACGTAAGTAGTTCAGCATGGTCAAACAGGGGCTTGATTATGATGCAAACGTAAGTATTTCAACATGGTCAAACAAGGGCTTAATTATGATGCAACCTTTAGTAGTTCTACATGGTCAAACAATGGCTTGATTATGATGCAAACGTAAATAGTTCAGCATGGTCAAACAGGGGCTTGATTATGATGCAAACGTAAGTAGTTCAACATGGTCAAACAAAGGCTTGATTATGATGCAAACGTAAATAGTTCAGCATGGTCAAACAGGGGCTTGATTATGATGCAAACATAAGTAGTTCAGCATGGTCTAACAGAGGCTTGATTATGAGGCAAATGTAAGTCCCGTATTTACTCAATGAGTCCAGACACACATTAATTGAGGACACCTTATTAATTGAAGGAAATAATAAACTAGTGTTCGGACATATTAAGAAATCAATCTTATTTCAATAGTTTTGATGGTTTTATAAATTCGGACATCGAGAAAAGATGAACTATTCGCCGAAAATGACAGGTTAAAATAACGATCAACGATTTCTTCTAATTGCTGATTGCATCTCGATAATTACCAACAGAGGCAGCAGAATATACTTCAGTGAATTTAATTGTAACTTGTTTGATGCAATTAAATAAAAAGTTTTTGATTGTGATTTTTTACTGTTATTAACGAGCCATTTTGAAACAGTTACATTATTACTGACCCATGCTATAAACATCCATATAAATTCTGTGTAATCGGTCAGGCACATGTTGAATAGATTGAAACCAGGTAAAACCATTCCAATGTAGGTATTACGGGTTGTTTTGTGTTGTCGCTGTATTAGCTAGTGGGCCATTCCATTATCTGGCATTACCAGCAAACAGCAAAAAAATACAAACTCGCTCACACAGGTAAAGTGCTCGAATATTTTTTATTTCATACTATAAGCATGGCATGCTTTATTTTTTAGCTTCGATTTGAGGAATAACATGATGGTGCAACTAAATGGACAAAGAACACGACTATTTTATAATTTTAATTGTTTTTTTTATTTATTTATTTTCTGCAATACTTTGTTTGTTTTTATTTTGTAATAAAATAAACATGTTTAAAAATTGTGTTGTCTCATTATTTTGTAAAGTTCATTGCTACATTTCAGACAAAATATAATAATTTAATATAATAAACTACATGTCATAATTGTTCATTAGTTCATTGTTTACACATTTTTTATTAGTTCACTGTTATGGATTGAATCGCATTTAGCCCAGTATACTATTACACAGTCCGCACAGCCAGCATATAACTACACTTGTGACTAGAACATGACAGTTCCACAGATCAAACAGTGTACCGCTCGCTCACCGCAAAATTCAAAGGATAATGCAAATAGAATAACCCACTCTACCAGCGTGTAAAGTGTGTCTCGGTGTACTAATTTCACGGGTTTTACGGTTTGCCCAAGTTGAGAACGTAATTTTAGACAGTTTATAGAATAGCCGAATAATTACTAATAAGTGATAATTAATGGATGGATTTTCGTAATTACCGTAAACAACGAAGGTGAGATTGCCCCGAACATCACAATTAAAAATACTTACCGTAGTATGTTAATTTACCGTTCCTCTCAAAATATTCGGACATTGGCAAATATGCGTTAATTTTGGAAAGTTATATTTCCGGACACCAAAAAAATTAATTATTTTATCCCATCCAAACTGATAGAGTAAATACGGTAGTTCAGCATGGTCAAACAGGGGCTTGATTATGATGCAAACGTAAATAGTTCAGCATGGTCAAACAGGGGCTTGATCATGATGCAAACATAAGTATTTCAACATGGTCAAACAAGGGCTCGATTATGATGCAAAGATAAGTAGTTGAGCATGGTCAAACAAGCGCTTGATTATGATGCAAACGTAAATAGTTCAGCATGATCAAACAGGGTCCATCATTATGATGCGAATGTAAGTAGTTCAACATGGTCAAACAAAGGCTTGATTATGATGCAAATGTAAGTAGTTCAGCATGGTCAAACAGAGGCTTGATTATGATGCAAACATAAGTAGTTCAGCATGGTCAAACAGGGGCTTGATTATGATGCAAATGTAAATAGTTCAGCATGGTCAAACAAAGGCTTGATTATGATGCAAATGTAAATAGTTCAGCATGGTCAAACAGGGGCTGGATTATAATGTAAATGTAACATACGCTACATACAAGTAGGATTAAAACTAAACTGTGGGTAGTAGTTATGGAATGGTAACAATTTGAGGTTTGATTAACTATTTTCCCAGAATGCTTTTTTTTTTGCTTTTTGAAAAAACAGTGTGTTTGTAATTTCACTATATAACTGTAATGGTCAAGTTTGTGGATCAGATGGTTTCTGTTGACCAAGTAGAGAGATTGAGGCCCTCATATTGTAGTTCCATTAAGCTGTGATACCAGATCAGGAAAAATAGTAAGAAAACAACACAGGGTGGATCTGATTATTAAAATAGGTGTAGGAGTGGCACGAAAAAGCATTTACATAATTTTGTACAACCAAAAAGGCAAGGGAAAAAAATAGTTAATAGAATTAATGATTGCTGTTTAAAACCCTTGAACAGATTAGGTCCTATAGGGTTGGAATGGGTAATGGTTATGAACAAAAAATATATACTGAAAGTGTGTTTATACCTTCGCTTTCACAAAGTGAAATGGGGGCTATAAAAGATTCACGTCCATAATGTCCTTTTGGTCGCATCCAGTACACATTTTTGTCGCGTCCCGTTACATTTTCATAACTTGCATTCCTCAGTATTGAATGGGTTGTTCCCAAAACTTCATACACATAACAACTGATGACCTTATGTCCATCTACATCACCCATTGTTGATTGCCTAATTTATTACAGAATTATGGACCTTTGTTTGACTTAAAAAGCGGTGTTATTCATCACCTTCAGTGATAGTTCAAAATTACCACCATTTACATTTAAAAGGGTTGATGCACTATTTTCAAACACAATTTATGTAAAAGGCTCTGAAAACCTTGAAAAAATCTGAAGATTTATCAAAATGCCTTGAAAAATAAAGGAGATATGACCTATTGAAAATTTGCAAAAAACATAAATTGCAGTGGCCATCTTGGAACGATGACATAATCACGGCTTTTTACCATATATGGCATATTGACAAAATACAATATTTTTTCATTTGCAGTGATTTTCTTTGCTTTAAAAGACATTTTATCAAAATGCCATATATGGTAAAAAGGCGCGATGACGTATTCGTTCCAAGATGGCCATTTGCAAATATTCAATAGGTCATATCTCCTTTATTTTTCATGGCATTTTGGTAATTCGTTCATCTTTTTTCAAGTTTTTCAGAGCCCTTTAAAATAAACCTTGTTTGAAAATAGTGCATCAGCCCCTTTAAATTATAGTGATTTCTTAGGCATTAGATAAAGAATAAATAGAGATGGTGATTTTAGGCATTATATAAAGAAAAAATAGAGATGAAGGTGATTTTGGTAGAAAAGAATATCATGCTCTTGATCAGCTCAAATTATTGTATTCTGTCTCCCTTAGGTGAATTCCTCCTGTTGTGAATGATGATTTTCTATTTCTGTGGCCTATTACCAACTGTAAATGATAATAGATGCAATTCATAATTATAACAATATATGTATGAACAGTAGTTTCAGCTAGAGCTAAATCACTCAGCAGTCTTTTTGCTATCACCAGGGTGATTACATACGTCTGTGGGTGCCAGAGTTGAAGGAGATCAAGGACGGCAGCGTCCATACGGTGTGGACACTATCCAGTACAGCCCTCGCCAAGGCCGGAGTCTCACTCGGAGAAACATATCCAAACCCGCTTGTGATAGCCCCAGAATGGAGTAGGCACTATGGAAATGCTGTGAGTAGATGCTTCATTGTGCAGTTTTTATGAAACATGACTGCATTTTGAAAACTAAATCTTTCAATGTTTAAAGAGACTGGAGGCACTCAGGAAGACTAATTGGTGCCAATAAAATAATGGGCTTCAGTTTTATTTGTAATGTGCGCATATCAAGTTTGGTTGGATTATTATTTATGAAAATGACTGGGCTGGAAAACAAGATGACTTGTGTATTTGTTATAAATCATCAATAGTAACTCATATGGGTTTCATATTGCTAGCAGTGGTACAAATTATTAAAAGCGTAGTAAGAGCGCAAAACAAGAACTAGTTTTAGCATTAAAGCATCATATGAATTAATATTAATGATTTATGCACCAAAATCTAGCCGGATCATCCAGTTTTCCTGACAAAACTATTTCATTAACAATAAATAAATAAATTCTTTCATAGGGCCCGGTCCCTCATGGGCCTAGGAATCTTTATGTGAGGAAGCTATCCAGATGGCTTGCAGAACATTGGTGTTTCTATGGTGTTTCTACCCAGGTGCGTACCCGTGCATGAAAATTGCCGGAGGGGCACCTGGGGTCTTCCTCCACCAGTGGAAGCTTGAAAAGTTGCCATATGATCTTAGCTGTTGGTGCGACTATAAAATCCAGTTCATTTCAGAGTGCCTAAGTTTAGTGCCTAATGTACATTGAATATGGAACTGAAACACATTATGATGTTTTACTAGTCTTTGGATTGGCACCCATTATTTTTCCAGATCGCCTCCACTGCCTTTAAAATTAGATATTTATTTTTTTGCCAAGTGGTGGACAATTTGAATGTTTTATTTTATGCTTGACAATAACATTTGAAAAAGTCCACTCCATTATCTGAAAAGGCAAACATGGAGCATAATCATTAATATTATTTTTTAATTACACTAACATTTGGTGGCCCATTGGATAGCATGGCTGATTGTGACTCGTTTATTATTGTCCATGTCTGTTTCAGAGGGGTGGAGGAAGAGGAGGTCAGGGCGGAGCTAGAGGCAGGGGGAGGGGTCAAAGTGGGCAGGGCTCTACTGGACAAAATCGTGGCATCGACTTCTACTTCAAAGGAAACAGTGGAAGCTATTGATGATGACATTTTAAATGAGGTGGTAGGGCATTGTCAAAAGTTGGCGAATCTTTGCTGAACAACAGTGTCAAATTCTACTTCATAGGAAACGTATAGATGTTACTTGACAATTGAGATGAGGTGGTGGGGTCACGGTCAAAGTAGACAGAAATTTGCTAGACAAATGCATCGAATTCTAGGTCAAAGAAATCGGTAGAAGTGATGTAGAGTGACATTTTAAATTGGAGACTAGGTTGAATCTAGTCAGATACATGGCACAGACTTCATTTTGTCTGAATTGCCTCCCGAATTCCATTGTTTCTTTCAGAGAAACAATAATTAAGCATCGTTCGTGAATATGTATGATTAACTTAATTTATGCAAATAATCCAACCTACTTTTGATGTTAATTTAATCTGTTAGCTACCTCAGTTATGTGAAGATAGTTCTGATATTATCATTTTGTTATTTGCAACCGAATGTTCCCTGGGGGGTACCCGTTGTGTGAACTGCGTTGTGAAAATGCTACATTTCCTGTTTGACTTTTGTATGGTGTATGACAAGTTGATTAGTTTTTAAATAGTTTAGTTGTTATGGTAACAGTTATTTATAAGTGTATGTACCTACCTCAGTTTGTTGGTGCAATATGCCAAATAATAATACCTCAAATATAAGATCTGCTGTTTAGAGTTTACAGGCATTTCTTACAGGGTTTATTTCTGTTGTATGGCAGGTGATTGTATTTGTATGTGATTGTATGGCATATGATTGTATTTGTACGTGATTGTATGGCATGTGATTATATTTGTATGTGATTGTATGGCAGGTGATTGTATTTGTATGTGATTGTATGGCATGTGATTGTATGGCAGGTGATTGTATTTGTATGTGATTGTATGGCATGTGATTGTATTTGTTGACAGGTTGGATCTTATATGCATTTGCATCATCCTTCACCTGCATTTTTATTGAACATGTTTCATACTCGCTAATTACACTGTCCATAAAGTTCCATTTCAAACAATGTTCTTTAAATGTTATGTAATAAGTGTAGTTTATGCAGGAACGGAATATATGATCTACTTTCACTTTATTGTTGACATTTCTTTCTGGTCTGAGAATGCTGCGTTCTTGTGAACAAAGACTTTATCATTTTACCATTTGACTGAACTCTGAATTTGATTGGATCCAGCACAACATTAATTAGCTCGCCAAAAATTCTGTGTGTCGGCAATTTTATCGGCTCTCCTCCACCATCCATTACCGCTGCCTTCCTTGTTGAGTCATTAAGATCCAGACACGCGACAAACTTGTGTCATTAAACGAACAATCCAATCAACAGTGTCACCCAGTAAGTTTTTCAAAGGCAATCATTTGTTTAATTACAGCAGGTTATTTCACATTTGCAAAACAGATATTTTCAAAGCTTTGGAACACTTTGGTGGTTTTAATCCTTACACAATACATTATAATACCCAAATGTACTGAAGAAAAGACTGGAGGGGAAGTGGGGATACACTGAAATAGTGGGTGAAATGGTCTCCCTCCCGGTGGGGGATATCACATGTATGTTTCAGAATTTATGAGAATAATGGTGCGTTGTCTGTCGTCATCCATCCATCTTTTTTTTTTAATTGTTGTTTAAAAGATAACTTTAGAAAACGGTTTCAGATTTTCACCAAATTTGAACTGAAGGTTTGTTTTAGTAAGGTCTCAAACAAGTCAATGAGCAAAATTGATGCATGCATTATGGAGTTACTACCCCTGAGCTTGTTTATGCAATAGGCATAGTCAGCTCCTGATTTTATTTGAAGGTTTGTTTCAATAAGATCTTGGACAAGGTCCAACATTTTGGACAGAGAGAAATAAGTGTTAAATATGAAAAAAGACTAGAGAAACATTATTTTCCGACATAGCTGTACAGGATGCTTTGTTATTTTGCATCAGATGGATGTCACTTCCTCTATTGTTGTAAGAGGAATGTTAGCCAGTAGTCTGGGCCCCTTGTTTCTTGCAAATACCTGTTTTATCAACTACATTTTGTTTGTATCTTTCTTACATCAAAAGAAATCATCAGTAGTCACTATAAGTGCTTGGTATTGCATCCAAAAAACGTATCGTGATACATTGCGATACAAGAGAATGTATCGCGATACTTATCATAATATATTTTCTTGTACTATTGCGTTTGACTTTGCCAATTTCCTGGTGTACTTCGATGCAGATGACCTAAAGTGATGCAATGTTGGTTGTGCTTGTGAATGAGAAACATTATGCATTGCAGTTCCGAGGTTGACAATGTCTACTTTCTGGTCTGTATTCAATGTCGAGTAATGTCTTCGCAAATGAGTTACCAAATGTGCTGCTGGAACACTTGACACGTGACCTTGCATATTTTACAAAATGTAACATTGCCTAGATCTAGACTACTATTGTAGCACTCTTTTTAAACTTGTTAATCTCAAAGAGATCCCAAACACCCGATTTTGCTCTTTTGTTTTTAACATTTCTCAATCAGTTGAGTCGGCCATGCTCATCTGAGTGCATGGTACCCAGCACTACATATGTGCACATTACGATAAGCGAACACCAGATATTATTGGAAGTGTCTATTTTTAACTATGATGGTACCCACTTTCCAATATGTGTATTTACGATTGTATTACAAACACTGGAACCATACAAAGTTAAAAATAGATCTTCGTCGCAGATTACGATTGATTTTCGTACCTCCTTTCCCGCGTCAATTTTTTTTTTAATGCCAGTTGAAAAGAAGGGATTTGGCGTATATCTGTATCATAAGGAATGAATGAAATAATAAAAAAAACATATTATATTTTTATTTCAAAATCTTGTAATAAAAAATGCTAGGAAATCACTTTCTGACAGAATAAAAGACATATCAGTCTTGCGCACATCATTATATGCTAATATTCTAAATACAAATGCAATTGGTGGCAACCTTAATTATTTAATAGAGAAATCATTATACAATTACAAAATCTTCAGTGAACTGCAATAAGCAAACTGACGATTTCTCTTTAAAGATCCCGAGAATATTGATTAATTAACATAATTATCAAGATACTAAAACACGATAAACAAGAGGCCCAAGAGGGCCTGTAGAAGCTCTACTGTGTAAAGATGTCATAATTAGCATTTTCCTATATAAACTTTGGGTCGCCACTTTGATTATTGCAAGAAAACAAAAAACACAAACTTAATAGATGCCAACCATTGTGATAAAGTTTCAACAAAATCCTTCAAAAGGTTTCAGAGAAGATTTCGTATTTAACCTTTTCCTATATAACTCGTATGTAAACCTTGGGTCACCATGGCAACCATTTTGATTATTCCATGATAAAGAAAAACACAAATTTGATAGAGGCCAACCCAAGGAACATGTATATGATATTTCACTGGAATGGATTAAGTGGTTTCGGAGGAGATGTCGTTTGAAATTTCCTTAAATTTGACTTAGTTTTAGCCATGGCGGCCATCTTGGATGACTGGCGACCGCGAAAAACACAAATCTGAGGCGCACTATCCCAAAGATCATTGTGATAAAGTTTCAACAAAATCCTTCAAGAGGTTTCAGAGAAGATGTTAATTTTAGCCTTTTCCTATATAACTCTATGTAAACTTAGGGTCGTCGTGGCGGCCATTTTGATTATTCGACAATAACTAAAAACACAAATTTCATAGAGGCCAACCCAAGGAACATGTTTATGATATTTCACTGGAATGGATTAAGTGGTTACGAAGGAGATGTCGTTTGAAATCTCTTCAAATTTGATCTAATTTTAGCCATGGTGGCCATTTTGAATGACTGACGGCTGCGAAAAACATAAATCTGAGGAGGGCTATCCCAAAGATCATTGTGATTAAGTTTCATCAAAATCCTTCAACCGGTTTCAGAGAAGATGTCATTTTTAGCCTTTTCCTATATAACTCTTATGTAAACTTTGGGTTGACGTGGTGGCCATTTTGATTATTCGACAATAACGAAAAACACAAACTTGATAGAGGCCAAACCAAGGAACATGTTTATGATATTTCACAAGAATGGAATAAGTGTTTTCGGAGGACATGTTTTTTAAAATTTACTTAAATTTGACCTAGTTTTAGACATGGCGGCCATCTTGGATGACTGGCGGCCGCGAAAAACACAAATCATAGAGGGACTATCCCAAATATCATTGTGATTAAGTTTCATCAAAATCCTTAAGCGGTTTCAGAGAAAATGTCATTTTCAACCTTTTCCTATATAACTCTATGTAAACTTTGGGTCGCCGTGGTGGCCATTTCGATTATTCGACGATATCGAAAAACACAAACTTGATAGAGGCCAACCCAAGGAACATGTATATGATATTTCACAAGAATGAAATAAGTGGTTTCGGAGATGTCGTTGGAAATTTCCTTAAATTTAACCTAGTTTTAGCCATGGCGGCCATCTTGGATGACTGGCGGCCGCGAAAAACACAAGTCTGAGAGAGACTATCCCAAATATCATTGTGCTTAAGTTTCATCAAAATCTTTCAGGTGGTTTCAGAGAAGATGTAATTTGTAACCTTTTCCTATATATCTCTGTAAACTTTGGGTCGCCAATTTTGATTATTTGACGATAACGAAAAACACAAACTTGATAGAGGCTAACCCAAGGAACATGTATATGATATTTCACAAGAATGGAATAAGTGGTTTCGGAGATGTTGTTTGAAATTTACTTAATTTGACCTAGTTTTAGCTATGGCGGCCATCTTGGATGACTCGCGGCAGTGAAAAACATAATTTTTTCAGGCGGTTTTAGAGAAGATGTAATTTTTAACCTTTTCCTATATAACCCTATGTTAACTGGGTTGCCGTGGTGGCCATTTTTATTATTTGATGATAATGAAAAACATAAACTTGATAGAGGCCAACCCAAGGAACATGTATATGATATTTCAGTAGAATGGAATAAGTGGTTTCGTCGGAGATGTCGTTTGAAATTTCCTTAAATTTGACCTAGTTTTAGCCATGGTGGCCATCTTGGATGACTGGTGGCCGCGAAAAACATAAATCTGAGAGGGGCCCTCCCAAGTAACATTGTGATGAAGTTTCATCAAAATCCTTCAAGTGGTTTCAGAGAAGATGTCGATTTTATAAAATTGCTAACAGACAGACGGACGACGGACGAAAAGTGATCGCATAAGCCCTCCTGGCCTTTGGCCAGTAGAGCTAAAAATCAGTTAAATATGCTACCTTAATTATTTGATTGAGTTATTATTACATAATTACAAAATATCTACCGCATTCATTATACTTACCTACCAAACTGATGATTTAGTTCGTAAAATCATTCTAGCGTTGAATTAAATTATCCATTAAAACCTGTCATTTATCACCATGCGTTTTAATCATGACCAAATTGGGCAATAAACCAAATTTAATTTATGGCACTCACTCCCCCAATCATCTTTTGTTTACTTAACACTTAGCATATACCCTGCCAGACATAACACAAGCCGTGTGTATTTAGAACCATGTGACCGCCTTTACTGCATCAACACGCGTCATAGCTTCAGGCATGATTTACACAGTCCGGTAATCAGCTGTTTAGTAAGGGAAAACTTGAAATGTTGATAGGATTAAGGGATGGCGGCATCTGATTTAAAGCATCGCGGCTACATTAAGGCGTGGCGGTAAGTGACTTTCTGATTCGAAGGCATCGCGGCACCGCGACGCCTTAAATGGCTGGGGAAAGCCCTGCTGGTATGCTAAAAAATATCACGGGCCGTATCACAATACACTGATAAACCGATAATACTGCACAGCACTAGTTACTATATAGTTTCCTATGGCATTTTGAAAATTAAATTTTGAGACTTGAAATACCCTTGCATTGCTCTTCATCATTGTGTGTAGTTTCATTGCAGTCCCATTAGTAGTTTTCAAATTGTACACAGGACAGGAATTATAAGTATAACATTATGAAGGGAATAACTCCAATTTGAATGAAGATAGAATTATGGTTCTTAAATTCTGCACGTATTCTCACTGCACTCTATAACTGTCTGAAATATCATTGCAGTCTCATTAACAGTTTTGAAGTTATGCTCCGGACAAGAATAATAAGTATAAAACAACAAAGGGCAATAACTCTAGTGTGAATGAAGACAAGGTTCTTGGGTCTTGCACTTTCTCAACAACACAACATATACTTTTTCATCTCGTCTTTAATTATTGCTTAATAATGAGCTGAAAATATAAATACAATGTAAAAGCAAAACTTGTGTTAAAATGAATGTAAATAAAATGTTTGTAAATTGTTTTGTTTTAATTATTTGCCTTAACATTGGTGAGAAAACATGAATACGTTCTAACTATATAAAGGATCTAGTGCCTGCTTCATACTGAATTTATTGAAAGTCTGATAAAATAGAAGCACGGCGGTGTCGAGAATCATGTAATAATATTATCTAATAAGTTTAATAAATTTAATACTCAGTAGGCACGAATGTGAGATTCTATTTAATACATAACTTCAAAAATGCGAAAAATTGTACATTTATTAATGAAAAATGCCTATTTCAGTCTTCAATTGTGTATGATGATGTCATATATTTCGTCGGTCTTCTCTGTATCATATAGAGCATCAGAACTGCTTCCTTGATTTCCATAATCTAGTACTTATACAGGTTAAGGAAATCGATGAGGCTATTCAAATTGAATACTCAGATGAGACGAAAAGACTGAGCGCTTATTCCGCCTTAGTTGCATATTTATTACACTAGTGTATTATGATATTTATTTCATAGCTTTATTACACTCCCACACCACAAGTTATGTGATAAACAGATTTATCATAACGTAACAGCTGTATATTAACCATACAGAAATACAGACTAAATATTAATGGATTTATGACAAGCCAAGGAACCAGAAGCTATAAATGGTCTGAACCCAGGAGACAACCTTCAAGCAGAAGTAAACATTGACAGATCACCCTGTAAGAAGCTTAGAGAAAACCTTCAAACTGTAGTTAGAAGTGTCTGATTAGCCTGGAACCAGAAGTGTACAGTGACTGACCAACTTAAAATAAAACATTTAACCAAGCATTAAAAGTGCTTGTTCATCATGGGACTTTGAAGTCTGCATAGAAAAAACCTGCAGCCAGAAATTGACCTTTTTGATAACCTCGGAGAAAACACTCAACCAAACTTCTAAGTTTTTCCCTATACAAGTCTCTATAAACTTTCGATGCCGGGGCACAGACATTGTTGACCCATGTGAGTTCATTTGAACTAATTTGATAGTCTAGGGGTTGGCACTCATTAATAACGAAAAATTGTCGAAATCTGTTGAGTGGTTCTTGAAAGGAAGTTTTGTTAAGGTTACAACTTTTTATGGTAATGGCGGCCATCTTGGATGCTGAGCAAAATTTAAAACAAAAATTAAAACCATTGGCCTAAAAAGATCATCCATGTGAAGTTTGGTTAAAACTGACCAAGCAGTTTCTGAGGTCGTTTAAAGCAAAAGTTAACAACAATGGAATTGAATCGAATTGTGGTTTTAAGGCGCACCAACACATGAAAAGGTTATATGGCGCCTAAAAGGCATGAACATGCCAGGCTCATCTTCCATGTACATCGAGATCAAATATGGAAAATGGGCCTAGAACCTTCTCACCCTGAACTGCAGAGTTGCTGCAAATTCTATCGTAGAAACTCCATTTACGCTGGAGCCACGTTATTGTTTTTCTGCCACTGCTCTTAGTGATGTGAGCGAGATGGCACCTGAAACAATGCAGGGGTCATGATGAAGACCTTTAATGAGCATGAACAAAAAATGACAAAATGAATATGAATGGGGGGGTCCTACCCCTCTGCATGTGACGGTGTGTTTGCAGTGGTTGTATTCTACCCCGGCAACCACACGGGGATAACAACAATGGACGAATGAAGAGTGATCTCAAAAGCTAAACTATGAGCATTCAGCTGAGGTGAGCTAAAAACATTTAAAACTTCAAAACAAAACCCATAAACATTGTTATCCATATAAACAAGACTGTGTAGAATATATAAGTTGGTCCGTGTCAATTTTAGCCTCTTTTGAAGCGATCCAATAATTCATAATAATAGTACATATGAAAATAAAAGATAAGACAAGAAAGGCAAGAACTGAGGAAAAGTAAGAACAATCTGAATCATGCATAACTTATTATTTAGTTTTTTTTTTTTTTACATCTTTGACAAGATCTCAACATTGCCAAGGCTTGCAGACATCCTGCTATAAGGGACAAAGTTGTCCAAAGTCATTAAAACTCAGAGCAAAGCAGACTTTCTGCAAAAAGTCTTCAGAAGTTTGAGGACAGTTTCGACATAGTGTGATGGTTACATCATCCTAATAGTCTACGGTACTTATGTGTTGGTTATGACATCTCAATAGGATACTGTAGTTATGTGCTGGTTTCACTATCCCAATAGTCTACAGTAGGTATGTGTTGGTTTCACTATCCCAATAGTCTACAGTAGTTATGTGCTGGTTTCACTATCCCAATAGTCTACAGTAGGTATGTGTTGGTTTCACTATCCCAATAGTCTACAGTAGTTATGTGCTGGTTTCACTATCCCAATAGTCTACAGTAGGTATGTGTTGGTTTCACTATCCCAATAGTCTACAGTAGTTATGTTGGTTTCACTATCCCAATAGTCTACAGTAGTTATGTGTTGGTTTCACTATCCCAATAGTCTACAGTAGTTATGTGATGGTTTCATCATCCCAATAGTCTACAGTAGTTATGTGATGGTTTCATCATCCTGATAGGCTACAGTAGTTACGTGATGGTTTCATCATCCCGATAGGCTACGGTCTTTATGTGGTGGTTGCATCATCCCAATAGTCTACAGTAGTTGTGTGATGGTTTCTTAATGCCACCACTATTGTTTCATTATCACAATAATCTACAGAAGTCACATGTTGGGTTCATCATACCAATAATTGACAGTAGGTATGTATTGTTTTTTAATCCCAATTGTCTACAGTAGTAATGTGGTTTTGCTATCACAATAGTCTAAAGTAGTTATGTGATAGTTTCATCATTCCAGTTATGCAATGTCTCATCCTCCCGATAGTAGTTATCTGTTTGTTTCACCATCCCAATATTCTACAGTAGTTATGTGATGGTTTCATCATCCCGATAGTAGTTATGTGTTGGTTTCATCATCCTGATAGTAGTTATGTGATGGTTTCACCATCCCAATAGTAGTTATGTGATGGTTTCATCATCCCAATAGTAGTTGTGTTGGTTTCATCATCCCGATAGTAGTTATGTGTTGGTTTCATCATCCCGATAGCAGTTATGTGATGGTTTCATCATCCCGATAGTAGTTATGTGTTGGTTTCATCATCCCGATAGTAGTTGGTTTCATCATCCCGATAGTAGTTATGTGTTGGTTTCATCATCCCAATAGAAATCTTCCTCCTGATCTGAGTCAGCATGGTTGTCAGCTGTATCTTTTATCTCATTGATGTAATCATGAAACAGTTTCTTCTGAGGCGAATCATCTGGCTTGTTTTGAATCTGAAACACAGAAGTGGCATACTTAGACGGGTAGCCTTTAATAATTAGACCGTGAGCCATACAATTTCTTGTTACCATCTCAAGGGACAAATTGTTACTGGTACCATGTTATTGAGTACCTTGAAGAGAAACAAAATATACATGATAGCAGTGCGAACAGGGTAATTGATTCCTGTTATTAGAGTTATCTCCCCCTTTTAAATACAAGAAATCCGTGGATTCAGATGTCTCGCCTAACGGGGGCTGGACTTAAAAATAAAAAGGTCAATGATGCTTAAATACGGGGTAGGGGGCGGTATATTAACGTTCTAAACATCAGATAAAAAAATGAAGTAACTCCAGATTTAACAAACGAAAGTACAATATAGCATTTTTCAACAAATCAATGGCCATAACCTGTCGTTACTAACTAGATCTAGCTGGTCTTCGAACTTGTCCAAAATTTCATTGATATACCATGCTCTGCACAACTAGACATCATACTGAGGCTTCCTGCCAAATTTTGTAGAAATCCAACAAGCCATTTAGGAGGAGTAGCGCCGACAAGAAATTTAAAGTAAAAAATTTCAAAGTGCCATAACTCCGTCATAAATCAGCATACTGGAACAAAAGCGTGATATGCTCAACTAGACATCTTACCGGTTGTTCCTGTCAAGTTTCGTCGAAATCCAACAAAGCATTTAGAAGGAGTAACGCCTACAAGAAATTTTAAAAAAAAAGTCAAGGGGCCGTAACTCTATCAAAAATCAACGAACCGGGAAAAAAATGCAATAGGCACAGCAATGCTTCCTGCTAACACCAAAAGTTATTTTTTTTAAAAAAACAACACAAAACAAGAGGTCAATGACCTTGAAGCTCTACTGATTGATTTTGATTTCAGGAAGTAGTCGCTACAAACTTGTTTTTTCAAAATTTATTTTTAGCCGTTGCGGCCATCTTGAATTTCCGGCCAACCTGAAATTTTTCTAGGATCAATTAGACATCAAGAGCAACATTCCTGTTAAGTTTCATGAAAATCCGTAAATAGTTTCAGAGGAGTAGTCGCTACAAGTTTTCATTATATAACTCTATGTAAACAAAGATGGCCGCTGACAGCCATGTTTAACATCGAATCAAAACGATTTTTGACAAGGACCAACATCATGTCATGCTGATCATTTTAGAAAAAGTCCCATATCAATATCACTTAGAGTTTTCAAGAAGTAGTCGCTACAAACTTGTTTTTTAACAAGAGGTCAATGACCTTGAAGCTCTACTGCTTGATTTTGATTTCAAAAAGTAAGGTAGTCGCTACAAACTTGTTTTTTGAAAATCTATTTTTAGCCGTAGTGGCCATCTTGAATTTCCGGCCAACCTGAAATTTTGCTAGGATCAATTAGACATCAAGAGCAACATTCCTGTGAAGTTTCATGAAAATCCGTCAAGTAGTTTCAGAGGAGTAGTCGCTACAAGTTTTCATTATATAACTCTATGTAAACAAAGATGGCCGCTGACAGCCATGTTTAACATTGAATCAAAATAATGTTCGACTCGGATAAACATCATGTCATGCTGATCATTTTAGAAAAAGTCCCATATCAATATCTCTTATAGTTTTCAAGAAGTAGTCGCTACAAAACTTATTTTTTAAAAATCTATTTTTAGCCGTGGGGGCCATCTTCAATTTCCGGCCGACCTGAAATTTTGCTAAGATCAATTAGGCATCAAGAGCAACATTTGTGTGAAGTTTCATGAAAATCCTTCAAGTAGTTTCAGAGGAGTAGTCGCTACAAGTTTTCATTATATAACTCTATGTAAACACAGATGGCCACTGGCAGCCATGTTTAACGTTGAATCAAAATAAAGTTTGACGCGAATAACCGTCATGTCATGCTGATCATTTTAGAAAAAGTCCTATATCAATATCACTTATAGTTTTCAAGAAGTAGTCGCTACAAACTTATTTTTTTTAAATCTTTTTTTCAGATGTGGCGGCCATCTTGAATTTCTGGCCGATCTGAAATTTTGCTAGGATCAATTAGACATCAAGAGCAACATTCCTGTGAAGTTTCATGAAAATCCGTCAAGTAGTTTCAGAGGAGTAGTCGCTACAAGTTTTCATTATATAACTCTATGTAAACAAAGATGGCCGCTGACAGCCATGTTTAACATCGAATCAAAACAATTTTTGACAAGGACCAACATCATGTCATGCTGATCATTTTAGAAAAAGTGCCATATCAATATCACTTATAGTTTTCAAGAAGTAGTCGCTACAAACTTGTATTTTGAAAATCTATTTTTAGCCATGTTGGCCATCTTGAATTTCTGGCCAACCTGAAATTTTGCTAGGATCAATAAGACATCAAGAGCAACATTCGTGTAAAGTTTCATGAAAATCCGTCAAGTAGTTTCAGAGAAGTAGTCGCTACAAGTTTTCATTATATAACTCTATGTAAACAAATATGGCCGCTGGCAGCCATGTTTAACGTCGAATCAAAACGATTTTCGACAAGGACCATCATCATGTCATGCTGATCATTTTAGAAAAAGTCCCATATCAATATCCCTTAGAGTTTTCAAGAAGTAGTCGCTACAAACTTGTTTTTTAAAAACCTATTTTTAGATTTGGTGGCCATCTTGGATTTCACATCAACATGAATTTTTGCTAGCATCAACTAGACTTCATGGGCAAAATTTCTGTAAAGTTTCATGAATATCCATCCAGTAATTTCAGAGGAGTAGTCGCTACAAATAAAAGTTTACGGACGGACAGACGGACGGACAGACAGCCGGACTCCGGACCACGGCATAAGCTCTGCTGATCTCTGATCAGTAGAGCTAAAAACCTATTTTTAGATTTGGTGGCCATCTTGGATTTCACATCAACATGAACTTTTGCTAGGATCTACTAGACTTCATGGGCAATATTTCTGTAAAGTTTCATGAAAATCCATTCAGTAGTTTCAGAGGAGTAGTCGCTACAAAAAAAAGTTTACGGATGGACAGACAGACAGACGGACAACGGACGCGGCACCACGGCATAAGCTCTGCTGATCTCTGATCAGTCGAACTAAAAATAAAAAATAAAAAAATATATATATATAAACAAGAAATCCGTGGATTCACATGTCTCGCCTAATGGGGGCTGGACTTAAAAATAAAAACATTTTAGCAACTAAAAACAATCGAGTTTTTGCCGTTCGCTGAGATGACATTTAAGTGCATGTGTTTAAAAACAAAATGCCATTCTATTAAAAACAAGAGGCCAAAGAGGGCCTGTGGATGCTCTACTGGCTAAAACGGCTCTTATATCAAGGGTTGTCGACATAAAATTCCCACCAGTAGTTTTTTTAAAACATTACAAAAACAACAGGAATAGGATGGCCTTAGATCACCTGGTAATCATGGGCAATAAGTCTGCTGTGTATATTAACATTCTAAACAAATATGGCAAAGATCAGATAAAAAATGAAGTAACTACAGATTTAACAAAGGAAAATACACTATAGCATTTTTCAACAAATCAAGGGCCATAACCTGCCGTTACTAACTAGATCTAGCTGGTTTTCGAACTTGTTCAAAATTTCATTTGATATACCATGCTTTGCACAACTAGACATCATACTGAGGCTTCCTGCCAAATTTTGTAGAAATCCAACAAGCCATTTAGGAGGAGTAGCACTGACAAGAAATTTAAAGTAAAAATGTCAAAGTGCCATAACTCCATCATAAATCAGCAAACTGGAACAAAAGCGCGATATGCACAATTAGACATCTTATCGATGCTTCCTGCCAAGTTTCGTCGAAATCCAAAATGGCGTTGAGGAGGAGTAAAAAAAAATGCAATAGGCAAAGCAATGCTTTCTGCAACACGGCGTTAAAAAAAAATATATAATGGAATAAGAAAAAATAAAAAAAGTAAAAAAAAAAGTTAAAAAAAAAAGTAAAAAATAAAAATAAAAAAGTAAAAAAAAAAATAAAAAAAAAATAAAAAAAATAAAATATATATCTATTAAAAAAATTAATAATAATATATATATACTAATAATAATAATAAAAAACAAGAGGCTCAAGACGGCCTGTGGATGCTCTACTGGCTAACACGGCTCTTATAACATCAATGAAGCGATTGACTGCCATTTACGTTTTTTTTGAAAGTTTTGGGCAAAAACAGCTTTTTAACTAAATCAAGGGCCATAACTAGAGAATCTGGTAAAGTTTGGAAAAGATCAGATGAAAAATGAAGGCCGTACGTATTAACTAGGCAAAATATAGCACTTTTAACTAAATCAAGAGCCGTACTCCACTGTTACTGGTCTTAGGCCTTGAGCCAGGACCCAAAATTTTCGATATTGTTACCAACTCAAGGGACAAATTCTACCATCACTTTTTGAAAAGAGCAATGTATATAGATTACATTTTTCCATGGTAGCAATCTGGAACAGGTAGCTTATATAAAAAAAAAATCGAACATTAATAGGTTATCATTGTAGCGCTTTCATATAAGTTTTTGATGTTCATGTTTGAATGTCATGCTTGTGTGAATAATTATTGATGTACTTTTTAAAGATGCACTTAAGTTTATAATTCATTGAGTTACATAAAGCGTAAATAAGCTCTTTTTTAGCACTGAATTTAGTTTAAAATCTCTATTTTGCTTCAAATTAGAAGTCAATTTACCCCACCCACTATTGACACATTTCTATGCATTTAGTTTAGTTAAATTTCTTACAATATATGTGTAAACTTGTAAGAATCAGTAATTTACAACCTTTCTACATGATTTAAATAATATTATAATATGAATAAGGGATTGTTATGATATATTGATGAAATTAAGTACTAAGCAATGTTCATGGCAATGTTCATGGCATTGCACATATGTGTTCAGTAAGCCTGATAAAAGTTGAGACACATGCCAAACTGGAAGTATAAGCCTTCCTCAAAGTAACTGCAACATAAATAGTATTAACATGTTCTGATATATACATATATTGCACAGACGACACATAGTCCAAAGGATTCTAGATAAAGGAAATGGGCGGTTTAACGTGTGTGTTTTTTTAACAAAAGTCTTTTTTAGGTGTATGCGTCATGGCAATACTTATTATGATTACACATTTGGATTATGTATTACACATAAATACATGAATTAAACATTGCATATTGCAACGCAAAATCTTAAAAGTTGTCTATTTTAATACTTTTTAATTACAATTTATGCATATTTTAAGGATTTTTACACCTGAATCACCCCACCCATTACAACACAATGAAGAATTCTGCATATGAAAAGTAAAAATAGTATACATGTATATGCATTTGCACGAACCATTTCTGTGTTACTGAAAAAAGAATCGACGAAGATGAATTGATTTGAATTGGGGTTTTACGGCGCACCAACACAAACATGTTATATGGCGCCAACAGGAATGAACATTCGACCCGGCTCACTCTTTATTAACATCTAGATAAACATTTGCAGAACCTTCTTACCTGCAGAACTGCAGAGTTGCTGCAAATTCTCAAGTAAACACTCCATTTTTCGCTGGAGCCATGATAACTGCCGCCACTGAAGTAGCACCTGAAACAATACAGGTTTCATGATGAAAATAATGAACAAAAATGACAAAATTAACAAGAATTCGGGGAAATGTTACCCCTATGCCTGGATATGCAGTGGTCATATTCTTGCTCGGGAACCACACGGCGTCGACGAAGAAATATGTTTAGGGTGATACCCAGAACACTGTACTAACTACTTACCCTGGCAACTATTTGTTAGTATTGGTGCAGTTATTACAATATCACCTGCTTAGGATATGTATCTAAACATAGGTAGTGATGTTCTCCGTATTTCATTTAGAGTATGGAATTAACCTAGGATAGTAAGCATCAACTCTAGCGCGGGGGTGGTGAGGGTGGGTGTGGGGTTGGATATATAGGAATTTAGGAACCTGCCCACTGACGAATAGACACCTATGTTTCTTTAACATGATGGGAGAAAAAAAAACAAGCGATACACGGAATCGCCTGGTTTACGTCCCCATCCGACGGACGAGGGTAAAAGTGTCTTGCCCAAGAACACACCGATAAAATTCACTGGCTCCGGTGAGGCTTTAACCAGGGTCCTCTGAATTTAAAGTCCCCCGTGCTATCCACTGCATCAACAGGCTGTATGCGCTCAAGCAGGATGACTGCATTAAAATACATACAACTAAAATGTTAATCCGTCATAAAGGTTATATCCAAGAAGATGGGTTCACAACGCGAGTTAGCATCAAGTTCATGTATGTCGAGTTGCAATATGCCTGCAAGCCTTATATATACCCAGCTCATTGCTGTTTTGATAAACTTGGCAATTAATGCCTTGGGATACAACAGGACAATTAAGAATACTCAGTACATATTATCTCATTTAAATAATATAACTTAATGTGACAATATAACATACATATAAGATATAAAAATATTTTTAACGCTTCCAAATAAGAATCGGTACCCAGTGCATCGAGATAGATTACATTTAGTGATCACGGTTAGTTTACTGATGTTTACTCTAAAAGCTATATCCGACATACATGTCCTATTGCAGTTAAAGTATCTATCCCGCCAACAACAGCCACATTTTACAACATATGTACATCGTTTCTAAACCTACTGACCACGAGGTATATACATAACTTACATCGTTTGAGAATCAAAACTCCATAGATACAATATAAAAAGCTTTAACCAGCCAGACAAAAAAATAAATAAATGGATAATTCATTTTACACTTATTCAATTACGGTTATTACAAAACCCCATGAATAAACATATACTTTTAAGCGACACATATGCATTATTATATGAGATGAACACCTGGATAGAGTTTTGATAAACTGTTTTTGTAGTGTAATTTTGTCGTCTTTTGACGGGTTATTTTAACATTTGTATAACAAACACCTAAAAATCAACAGTTAAACCGTAAAATGCCTTTTCTTTTCCTTTCTGTTTTTTTTTTGCAATTTGTCGAAAATGCAGTGGTCTACTTTGTGATTTTAGTTCGTGGATTTATTCAATATTCGACTTGTAAACATGGTTAAATCTTCATAATGGAATACCTTATCAAAAGTCACATTCTCTATATATTTTAGTTCGCTTAAATCTTTTGAAGTGATTTTATGAAAAGTGTACAAGTTCAAGCCATAAACAAGAGACCCACTCGCCTTGTCTCAAAGTGCTCTCATGTTTTAAGAAACAACAACAATTTCTTTATATAAATCTGTAAAACTGTGACCCCCGTAGTGGCCATATTTGACCCCATTAGCGCCATTTGAACAAACTAGGTAGAAGATCATAAGCTTATGGTACATGCAAACTATTATTTAGCTTCTGAAGTATCAGAAAAGCTGTTTGAATATGTTTTCCTATATAATTCAATGTTATATAGTGTGACTCCCGGGACAGGGCAAATTTGATTCCAGGCTTGATTCAAGGGACACGATTAAAATTATTTGGTACAGGACAATAATCTTAAGCTACATGTAGCTTATTACACCTCTAGCTCTTGTAGTTTCAGAGAAGATGTTTATAGACGTTCCTACATAACGCTATGTAAATATGTGATCCCCGGGACCGGGCGAAATTTGACCATAAGATCACCATTTGAACAAAATAAATTGGTAGAGATCGATACTCTTATGCTACATGCATCGTATTAGACCTCTAGCTCTTGTAGTATCAGAAAAAGAATATTTGTATGGACTTTCCTATATAACTCTTTGTAAAACTTTAACCCCAGAACCGCCCCAACACCACACCCCACCCCCGTGTGGTTGCCGGGGTAGAATACAACCACTGCAAACACACCGTCACATGCAGAGGGGTAGGACCACCACCCACCCCCCGTTCATATTCATTTTGTCATTTTTTTGTTCATGCTCATTAAAGGTCTTCATCATGACCCCTACATTGTTTCAGGTGCCATCTCGCTCACATCACTAAGAGAAGTGGCAGAAAAACAATAAACGTGGCTCCAGCGTAAATGGAGTGTCTACAATAGAATTTGCAGCAACTTTGCAGTTCAGGGTGAGAAGGTCATAGGCCCATTCTCCATATTTTATCTCGATGTACATGGAGGATGAGCCTGGCATGTTCATGCCTGTTAGGCCCATATAACCTTTCATGTGTTGGTGCGCCTAAAATCCCAATTCAATTCAATAACCCCAGAACCGGGCCATAGTTGGACACAGTCACGATTTAAACAAAAGTGGTAGAGAACCATAAGCTGGTACAATGTGCAAAATAGTAGACCTCTGGCTATTGTTTTTTTTAAAGAAGAGATTTTAAAGATGTTTCTATATGACTCTATGTAAATATATGACCCCTGGGGCGGAGCCAGATATAACCCCAGGGTCAACATTTTAACAAACTTGCTAGTGGACCATAAGCTTATGCTTCATGCATAATATGGGACCTCTAGCTCTTACAGTTTTAGAGAAAATTATTTATTTTTAAAGATTTCCTATATAACTGTATGAAAAAATGTTACCCCCGGGGCTGGGCCATATTTGACCCTGGGGTCACCATTTTAAAAAACTTGGTAGAGGACAGTAAATGTATAATACATGCAAAATATTAGACCTGTAGCTCTTCTAGTTTCATCGAAAACGATTTTTTAAAGAAACAAGAGTTTTGCTTAAAAGGGGGAGATAACTTTAATAACAGGAATCAGCTACCCTGTTCACACTGCTATCATGGATTTTTTGTTTCTCTACAAGGTACTCAATAACATGGTACTAGTAAGAATTTGTCCCTTGAGATGGTAACAAAAAAGTGTATGGCTCACGGTCTATCTGGTCCGACTGGTCCAACATAGAGCTAAAAAAAAAAAATAAAATAAAAAAAAAAATAAATAAATAAAAAAAAAAAAAAAATAAATAAATAAATAAAAAAAGTGAAATAATAAAAATAATAATATAAAAAAAGAAAGCCGTAAAATCTGCTAAAGTTTGGCAAAGATCAGATAAAAAATGAAGGCCCTATCGTTTTAACGAGGCAAAATATAGCATTTTGAACTAAATCAAGGACCATAACTCCGCTGTAACTAGTCCGATATGAATGGTTTTCGGACTTGTCCGAGCTGTCATTGATATTAACAATCTGATAAAGTTTGGTAAAGTTCGGATGAACAATGAAGCCCCTATCGTCTTAACGAGGCAAAATATAGCATTTTTAACAATATCAAGGGCCATAACTCTGCTGTTACTGGTCCGATATGGCTGGTTTTCAAAATTGTTCCAGCTTTCAACAACATTAACAATCTGATAAAGATTGGTAAAGTTCAGATGAACAATGAAGCCTCTATTGTCTTAACGATGCAAAATATAGCATTTTAAACTAAATCAAGGGCCATAACTCCGCTGTTACTAGTCCGATATGGCTGGTTTTCGAACTTGTCCGAGCTTATATTGATATTAACAATGTGGTAAAGTTTGGTAAAGATAGGATGAAAAACGAAGGCCCTATCGTCTTAACGAGGCAAAATATAACAATATAGCATTTTTAACTAAATCAAGGACCATAACTCTGCTGTTACTGGTCCGATATGGCTGGTTTTCGAACTTGTCCGAGCTTTCATTGATATTAACAATTTGGTAAAGTTTGGTAAAGATAGGATGAAAAATGAAGGCCCAATCGTCTTAACGAGGCAAAATATAGCAATATAGCATTTTTAACTAAATCAAGGGCCATAACTCCGCTGTTACTTGTCCGATCTGGCTGGTTTTCGAACTCATCCGAGCTTTCATTGATATTAACAACCTGTCAAGTTTGGTAAAGATCGGATTAAAAATGAAGGCCCTATCGTCTTAACGAGCCAAAAGTTAACGCGGACGACAGACAAAGGACGGACGACGGACAACTCGGCATCCCATAAGCTCTGCTGGCCTTCGGTATTAACGAAGCAAAATATAGCATTTATAACTAAGTCTAGGGCCATAACTCCGCTGTTATTGGTCCGATCTGGCTAGTTTTTGAACTTGTGCGAGCTTTCATTGATATTAACAATCTGGTAAAGTTTGGTAAAGATCGGATGAAAAATGAAGGCCTTTGGCCAGTAGAGCTAAAAATCATCAGCTCCAAAAAGTAGGTCAAGGTCATAGATGAAATCCAGGCATCCAAAAAACAGATGCACTACCGAAGACACAACTATGTCAAAATAGAATATGTTATCTTCTAAAGATTAAGCTATAAATTAGGTTTGAAACATCTTGTGCATAATTCTAGTTCATGAGAAAGTGATGTAAATGTAACAATTAAAGTTATCTGCAGATGGTGAAGGTCACATCCACTTTTGCTTTGTCACGTTGCAATGTACCACTCAAGATACAAATATAAGCAAAGTTTGCAAGGTCTAAGTGCATACAGTTTGTGAAAAAGTGACCTAAACGCTAAAATTGAAGGTAAAAATTATAAGGTTATCTGCCCTTGCTTGGAGGGTCAAGGTCACTTCCACATTTGCTTTGACAAGTTGCGATGTACCACTCAGGAAACAACTATAAGCAAAGTTTTAAAGGTCTAGTGTATACAGTTCGTGAGAAAATGACCTAAACGCAAAACTTGAATGTTGCCGCCGCCGCCGGAAAAGCAACACCTATGTCTCTTTCTTTCTTCGAAAAGGCGAGACAAAAACAAAATGTATTTATTAAAAAAAAATAAAAAAATATATACAATAATAAAAAAAGGCAAAACATCTGGTAAAGTTTGGTAAAGTGAAAGCCCTATCGTATTAATGAGGCAAAATATAGCATTTTTAACTAAATCAAGGGCCATAACTCTGCTGTTATTGGTCCGATCTGGCTGGTTTTCAAACTTATGCAAGCTTTCATTGATATTAACAAGCTGGTAAAGTTTGGTAAAGATCGGATGAAAAATGAAGGCCTTTGGCCAGTAGAGCGAAAAATCATCAGCTCCAAAAAGTAGGTCAAGGTCATATATGAAATCCAGGCATTCTATTAACGAAGACACAACTATGTCAAAATAGAATGTTTTCTTTCAAAAATTAAGCAATAAATTAGGTTTAAAACATCTAGTGCATAATTTTAGTTCATGAGAAAGTGATGTAATTTTAACAATTAAAGTTATCTGCCCTTTGCTTGGATGGTGAAGGTCACATCCACATTGCTTTGTCATGTTGCAATGTACCACTCAAGATACAACTATAAGCAAAGTTTGAAAGGTCTTAGTGCATATAGTTTGTGAAAAAGTGACCTAAACACCAAAGTCGAAGGTAAAAATTATAAGGTTATCTGCCCTTGCTTGGAGGGTCAAGGTCACTTCCACATTTGCTTTGTCACGTTGCGATGTACCACTACTATAAGCAAAGTTTTAAAGGTCTAGTGCATACAGTTTGTGAAAAAGTGACCTAAACGCAAAAGTTGAACCTAAAAATTATTAAGTTATCTGCCCTTTGCTTGGAGGGTCAAGGTCACTTCCACATTTGCTTTGTCATGTTGCCATGTACCACCCAAGATACAACTATAAGCAAAGTTTGAAAGGTCTAGTGCATACAGTTTGTGAAAAAGTGACCTTAACGCAAAAGTTGAACCTAAAAATTAGTAAGTTATTTGCCCTTTGCTTGGAGGGTCAAGGTCAGTACCACATTTGCTTTATCATGTTGCGATGTACCACCCATGATACAACTATAAGCAAAGTTTGAAAGGTCTAGTGCATACAGTTTGGGAGAAAATGACCTAAACGCAAAACTTAAATGTTGACGCCGCCGCTACTGCAGCTGCCGGAAAAGCAACATCTATGTCTCTTTTTTCCTTCGAAAAGGCGAGACAAAAAATCAGGTTTCTTTAAAAAAAAAAGTTTTCCGGAAACTACAAGAGCTACAGGTCTAATATTTTGCAAGTATCTTAAGTTAAGTGCTCTCTACCAATTTTTTTTAAAATGGTGACCCTGGGGTCAGATATGGCCCAACCCCAGGGGAGGGGATAGCAGTTTTACATAGAGTTATGTAGGAAATCTTTTAATAACTCTTCTTTTCTAAAACTGTAAGAGCTCGAGGTCTTATAGTATGCATGCAGCATAAGTCTATGGCCCGGTAGAAAGTTTGTTAAAATGGTGACCCATGGGTCATATTTGGCCCCACCCCAGGGTCATATAGTTACACAGTCATTTCGAAAAACCTTTAAAATCTCTTCTCTGAAGCACAGGAGTCAGAGATTTAATAGTTTGGACCACTCCCGAGGGTCATACTTTTACATCCTTATATAGGAAATTCTATAAACATCTTCTTATCTGAAACTACAAAGTCTAGAGGTTTAATACCTTGCATGTAGCATAAGATTATTGTCCTCTACCAAGTTTTTTAAATAGCGACAATGGCATCAAGTTTGGCCCGATCCCGGGTCACACTATTACATTAAGTTATACAGGAAAACTTGTTCAAAATCTTGTGATACCTCAAAAGCCAAACGTCTAATATTTTTCATGTATCATAACCTCATGGTTCTCTATCTAGTTTGTTCAAATGGGGAAAATAGGATTCATCCCAGAGTTCATAGTTTTTCATATATTAACAAATTGGTGTTGTTACTTCTCCAGAACATGTGAGCACTTTCAGATAAAGCCACTGACCCTCTTATTTATGGCTTGTAGTTGAAAACTTTTCATAAAATTATTTCAATTTTAGTTTCAAGTTAACTGCAGTATATATTAAGAATGGGACTGTTGATGAGGTATTGCATTAGAAAGACTTAAATAATTCAAATACTTAAGTAAATGTCTATGTTAACTATTTTTACAGATCGCATATTGAATAACATCACAAAGGAGGCTACTGCATTGTCAACTCATTGCAAAAAAAAAAGGCATCTTACAGTTAAACTGTTAATTGTATGTGTTTGTAATACAATTTTGCACTCTTAATTGTAGTAGTTCCGGTATGTCAGACAGCTTTTAGAAAATAAATCTGTAAATCTAACAGTGATCACTAAATGTGAACTATCTCGATCCTTATGTGTAAGCATTTAAAACAAGTTTTATCTGATATTTAATGTAATATTGTCATATTAAGTAATAATAATGTTCATCCAGCAGAGGGGTAAAATCCCCCCGAATTCATGTTCATTTTGACATGTCTGTCTTGTTCATTAAAGGTCTTCATCGTCATCCCTGTATTGCTTCTTATGCTACCTGAGTGGTGGCAGAAAACAATGATCGAGGCTGTAGCAAACATGGAATGTTTACAAGAGAATTTGCAGCAACTCTGCAGTTCTTCAGGTGAGAAGGTTATAGGCAAATTCTTCATATTCATCATTTAAATGAGCTAATACATACCGTATTTTACCTTGTATTAATGTATAGTACGCAGTTTTTTTACTTCTTTTACGGTTTCCGAAAGTGGGGTGCGTACAATACAAGGAAACAATACAAACAACTTTTTTCTTGCATTTTATATGCAGACAATCGATGTCAGAATGGAGAAAAAACGCCGATGAAAACATCGGGGACGAACAGACAGACATTTGTGAATGCCGATAATACTTTATTTTTTTTGACTTACTGTGACTTACTCGCTTTATACAAGCAGTTTATTCACTTAATTCGACTTAGAAATGAATAAAGTTTATTATAAAGCTTGTTTTTGTATAAATGTTTGCATATTTGTTGTAGGAATCTAGGTCAAATGCCCCCCCGGACAAATGCCCCCCTGCTAATTTTTGTATAGGTGCCCCCTCATGTTTTTGCAAGGGTGGACAAATGCCCCCCTGAACTTTTTACAAGGTGGACATTAGCCCCCCTGATATTTTTGCAAGGGTGGACAAATGCCACCCCCCCCCCTGTCCGTATACCTTGTTGTAGAATTACAATAAATGAGTGAACGAAATTCGGCCCTTGTTTTGTTATTAAAAACAGCCGACTTGATATCACGTGATTTCCATGAATTAGACTGGTACACATATGTTAAATGCACTAGACGACACTTGCAGACAACAGTAAAAGCGATGATGGCGACATGAATAAAGTGTACATCTATTACATGAATTAAGTGTACATCTGTCACTGTGTGACATTCTGTCCCAAGTTTTTAAATTTAGTATTATTAATATTGCATATTTGATGAAAGCTGTTAATATGTCTGTTAATATGTATTTTCACCACAGGTGTATATTGATTAATTGTTATTTCACACCTTGATGCCATACCATATTGTTAGTTACTTTTAGGCTGTGAGACCTTTCACTTCAACCCTGTCATTTCCTATGTATCATTAAGAAAAGGAAATTTTTAATCAAGTTGTTTGTAACAAGCCATTTGATCTGATAGGAAAGACTTTGAAACCTTGTTAGACTCAAACCTGTCATTTAATATTTATAATCAAGAAAATGTGATTTCTAATCAAGCCTTTTGATCTTGGTGGAAGTCACAAAAATGTGTCATTTACTGCTTCCTTCTCAATGCCAAGTTATTAATAGGTATATAAACTCTTGGGATTTTAGACAGAGGAGAGAGAAAAGAGAAAGAGAGAGAATTATTAGGAGACACTACACATTAGATTTTAGACATTGGAGAATAGAGGGAGAGCAAAAGCTATGTAGGGCAACAAATACTTAACAGGAGTCGGCTCTTTGCCTGACTGCCTGAAGAACTTGTGTTTTGGATTTTAAACATTGTGAAATTATTATAACACGAATACCTATCATTATTAACTGTTTTTCTCATATGGATTTTGTGCTGGATCCAAGATAGTATGCTGATGGATAAACTGGTGTAGTCATGAAATGCTGCTGTGATTTGAGCTTAATTCCTCTAAGCTTAAAAGCTACATTCATCCATTGCCTATACATGGATGAGTGGACCCTGCGCCCTGGGATCGTGCGGGGACAGTGACAAGGTTGTTGGATGCGTGAACGGGACTCGGGCGAACGCATTACTAATGTCACAAATGGTTACGCTAATGAGATCCCATACTCCCATTTTTGATGACTTGGATCACCGAACGTTCCCCCCTACGCCCGAAGCGACCACCCAGCGGCAACACATCTATTACATGAATAAAGTGTACATTTATTACATGAATAAAGTGTACATCTATTATAAAAAATACTTGCATAATTGTTGCAGAATTTTAATAAAGGATGATCATGTTTGCCCTTTGTTTTTGCTGTTATCCGCTAAATTTTATAATTTCACACGTTTTGCAAACACAGTACAGACTCACTTTAAGCACGGGTAGAGTGGGTTATTCTATTTCTATAATCCTTTGAAGTTGACGCAAGTAGCGACACCCTCTCTATTTTGAGAATGGGTTACCGTATTCCTGGGCCTATAGCGCGCACTTTTTTACCCCAGATTCTGTTGCTGAAGTTGGGGTGCGCGGTTTAAGCAACAAGTAATGTTTTACTCTTTTTTTCTTCAGCCAAGACGAAAGGTTTTGTGGGTTTCAAAAAGTCGCAAGACCGGCCGTTTACTAGAGAGATTGAATCGAACAAAAGTTGGCTTGTTACTATTGTTTCAATAAAATGCGTTGTATGCTATATGCTTATTATCAATAAAAATAATAAAATCAAACTTTACCATGTTTTATGTTGATTATTGTTGAGAAAATACCATTGAAATGTTGAAAAATATCATTGTTTACATCAATCGGCAAAGTGAAATGATAACGAGGCTGTGGTTTCCGCTTTACGTAGACGGGTTTAATGTAAAAAGAATAGAATAGAATATTATCTTTTCTTCCTAACGACGACTACCGGGTATTGATTTACCGCACATATTTATTTGTTAAAGTCGATTCTGAATTTTGACAACGTAGAATCTTGGTTATTCATAAAGGGTTTAATTGACTGGGAAAATGTGTGAAGTGTTTGGTTTTTGCTAATCTGACCGCAAATAACGATGACTATGGTGATTATTAAACAAACATGTAACAATACATGTACCCAGAAAAATGTAAATTCCTTAATTGTCCTTGATTACTTTAGAAGTTTGAGTAGGTGCTGACACGATGTGTTAGGAAAATGCGTTTAATAGGTGATGCCACAAAACAATGCATCTCATTTCGAGAAACCTTCTCAAACTGTCAACACCTTCAAATTGTCAACACCTTCAAACTGACAAGCAAGAATTAATAACCTGGAAACAACACAAGATTAATAAATTTAATATGATCGTAATAAAAGTTGAACACGGGCGTGGGGATTTTTATTTTATTGAAACTTGAGTAAACAACAAAAGTACACTCAACAGTACAAGTTTATTTACACTTGAATAAAAAAAACACAGTCTAACATGCAGGTTGTTTAAGCCAATCAAAATTCGTTTTACATTTCCTCTTTGGTCAATGATTCAAAATGGCGCTCTGCTGTCCTGAAATTGAAAACACATGTTTTTTATGCGCGGTTTACGCTACAATACATAACAAAAAGTTTTTTTCCAAGGATTTCAGGCCCAAAGTCGGGGTGCGCGTTATATGCGCATGCGCGCTATACGCCGACAAATACGGTAGTCTTTTGATGTAACCGACAAATACGACAAAAAAGCAGTAAAATGTGCAGGTCTCTGACAGATAATGCAATGGACCACTCTCATTCAATGTAGACCTGTAACACCTAAATTAAAAATGGTTTCGCCTGGTTTGCCTTAATTAGCTGATTACACAGTTTATTTATAGTTCTTTGTGTAGGTTCAGCAGGGTTTGAAACTAATGGGAGATTGATAGACAATTGTTTTCAGATAGTTGTTGTACCGTATTATTCTGCTTTTATTATCGTGATGCAATTAGAGATAATTTTTTTAAATATTTTAACCTTTTATTTTTGTCGAATGGTTCATCTAGGAAAACTAATATTTTGATGCGTATTATACATGGAAACAACTTTTTTACCCCAGTTTTGACCTCTAAGAAGTGGGGTGCGTACTAAACACGGGTGCGTACTATACAAGGTGAAATACGGTACTGAGTATTCTCAATTTTCTTTTGAAATCCTAAAATCCTAAAAAAACTTAATTGACAGATTCAAAACATAGCAATTAGCTGGATATATATAAGGCTTGCAGGCATCATTGCAACTCGACATACGCGAGCTTGAGTGACCGTGAAACCAGCTCTTTGTATATAACCTTAATGAAGTCTTAATGGTTTAGTTATATGTGTATTTCAATGCAGTCACATTGCATGAGCCCGTACAGCATGTTGATACAGTGAATAGCATGGGGAAGTGGGAGGGTTGGGAGGGGGTGGGGAACCTAAAATCCAGAGGACCCGGGTTCAAGCGTTTCTGGTGCCAGTGAGTTTCGTCTGTGCGTTCTTGAACGAGACATTTCACCTTACCCTTGTCCGTCGGATGGGGACGTAAACCGGGCAGTCCCATGAATCGGATTATTTTCTCCAAGCACATTAAAGGACATACAGAAATCTATTCTTTAGTAGAAACAGGGCAGGTTCCTGCATTTCTATGTATCCTCCCCCCCACCCCTACACCCCACTTCTCTCTTTGGAGTGGCTCTAAATGACCTAATATATGTTGATGAACCATTAAAGAACATTACGTTTTGTTTCTTTAAACGTCTCACCCACAAAATATATACTTTAAAAATTATGCGTTTTTACAAACTGTTTTGGAATAAATACTCAGTTTGACAACTACTATATACCCATCATTGGCAATAAACAGTTTTTTAAATTAGGTAACTGTTATTCAACTTTCTCTTACGTTCACAAACATAGGGTTGATGCTTAACCTATGTTATTTCCATACTAGTAATCCATGTTAAGGTACATATCCTAATCAGGTGCTTTTGTTACAACTGCACAAATACTAACAAATAGTTGCCATGGTAAGCAGTTAGTACAGTGGTCTGGGTATCTGGCTTTTTCTTCGTCAATTCTGTTTGAGTATTGATATAAAAATTGTGAAAATGCATATTATATTTGTATATTGTATATGCAGATTTCTTCATTATGAGTTATGTGGGTGGGGTAATTCAGGTGTTAAAATCGTTAATAAATACTTAAATTGCTATTAAAAAGCATTAAAATGGACATCTAATAAGATTTTGTGTTGCAATTTCCAATGTTAACTTTTAATTAATTTCTTCATGTGTAATATATAATCCAAATGTTTAATCATAATAAGTATCGAAATAACGTATATATCTAAAGAATATATTTACATCTTATGAAAAACGTAACACTTTATATTTCGTTTATCTAGAATCTTTTGGACTGTTTGTGACGTTTTTGCAATATATGTATATGTCAGATAAATTTAATAATACAGATGTTGCAGTTACTTTGAGGAAAAGACTTGCGCTTTCAGTTTGTCATGTGTATCGACTTATCAGGCTTACTGAACCAATATATATGCATTGCCATGAACGTTTGTTTGTTTGTATGGCGTTTAATGTCATTTTCAACACATGTAAGGTTATATATGACGGTCATTCTTTGTTGGAGGCAGACCACCCACCTTTCCTGGGTAGAACCAGTACTGTACACCTCCCGCCATCAGTAAGAATCGCACTTCCTCACTTATAAGTCGAGCTCCTAGTGGGATTCAAACCCGCAGCGGTGTGAGGCGAAGGTTTACAACGAAACGTCGTTAACCAGAAAGGTTGTAAATTACTGATTCTTACAAGTTTAACAATAT